>PVJD01007741.1:0-80437 GCA_004026545.1 Mormoops blainvillei
CAGCCAAGGAGAGGCCTCACGTGAGGCCTCTTTGATTGTCCTTGGCCCCTCCACCCGCCACCCAGTGGCTCTGGACAGTGTGTTCTCATCTGTGAAAGGCAAGTCCAGCCCACCCGCTGCCCACTTGCCTGAGGGCTACGCAACGTCACCCTCAGGGTCTCAGGGGCAGGTGCACTAACATGGATGGACCAGGCTGCCCCACTCCCCACCTGGCCCACCTGGGTTAGGTCCTTCAGGGTCCCAGTCCTTGGCCCCTTTGACAACCCCTCCTTCCCTTAAAAGTCCTGCTCCCAGGCTCCCCTGGGCTTCCCCCTTCCCCCCTGCCCCACTCACACCGCAGGGAGATAGGGACAGCCCCCTCCCCACTCAGAGCTGGGCAGAGCCTGGGAGCTGTAGCAAGGCAGGTGGAGGCTCTGAGGGGCCGCATTCCGTCTCTGCACCTCCCACCCGCACCTGCACCCATCGCTCCACGGCCCCATCGTGGCCCTCTGTTTCCCAGGCTCTCTGGCTGCAGCGGGAGCTCCCGGGGAGCAGCAGCAGGCCTGGTTGCTGGAGAGGCTGGTGTGCTGCCAGCACTCACTGACCCTGCGGCCTGCCCGGCGCAGAGCATGGTGGCCTGGGACTTCTTGGAGCTCAGGGAGCAAGTCTGCCTCACTCAGGACCCCCGTGCTTGGGACGGAGGAGCTACTGGGTTTGTTGGACTCTCAGAGGTAACACAGGCTCGTGTTTATCGAGCGAGCGCTTACTGTGTGCCAGCTGTCCCTCTAGCACTTGCCACTCCGTAACTCAGTGACTCCCAAGGAGGGATTCTGGTGGGAAACGGCACAGGCCTGGCCTAACGACGCTGGGGTGCTGGTGGCAGGTGCCAGCAGATGCGACAGGGACCACTGGCCCACAGCTTCCCAGAAACGCTCTCAAGATTGCCTGTAAGACCTTGAAATTGAGACAGTTGTCTTTACACCCACCTCTGGCCTAAGCAAGGACTGATCGCTCGGACTGATGTCCACAAGATGCCAGCGAATCAGTTTACCCCAGAATGTGCACGCTAGATTTATTTACCGTGCCTGACTGCAAGCTCCCCCTTTCTCTCTTACATAAATTGTTTTTATCTCTGTGGACCGAATCAATCTACTGATGCATGTGCCTTGTACAGAAGTAAACAGCAGGTGGATAACCCACCGAATGCCTTTGAGTTATTCTTACACAGCAGTCCCGGAGAGGGGCTCTCTTATTGCCCCCATTTTACAGGGGGGAACTTGGAGGCTCAGAGAGGTAAGGTCACACAGCTGGTGGGTGGGGACAGGGACTTGCCCCAGGCACCGCTGCCTGTTCAGACCCCGGCACCGGTTGCCCTTTCCTCACTCAGACCCAGACCTGAACCAGGAAGGGCAGCAAAAGCACCCTTGAGTGGGCAGGATGTGAGGCCTGCCACCCCGCGCTCCCCCCGAGGTGACCCTGCCGCTCCGCCCACCCCTGACAATGGACGGCTGCCCTACGCCTGCTTCTCCCTCCCAGAAGGACCAGTGCCAGCACCCTGCACGCTCAGATCTCCCTCTGGGGCTCCCCTTTGCCGGCAGGCGCAGGTCCCAGACCCTCGGCCCGGTGCCCTGGCTCTGCATGAGGCCCACTGCTTGTGTCGTGCTGCCCCTCGCGGCACAGGCCCTCCCACTCCTGCTCTGTCCACCATCTCCCTTCACAACTAATCGGAGAAAAGCTTTTCCTTCCCAGGGACCCTTGGGGCCCATCAGAATCGCCTCTTCATCCCGGAGGCCTGTGTCACCCCGTGAAAGTTTGGGGTTCCTGGACTAGGGGGTCAGCACAGAGTCCCTCCACAGCTGTGTCCCTGAGGAAGGACTTGAGCAGATAGGGTCCCAGGACCCCTAGGTGGCTTCCCCTGGGGAGGGGCGCTCTTATAGTCTGTGCCTCTGAGTTTGTGAGTCACTGAGCAGGTGACACAGGGACTGGTCTCTGTGAGTAGGCATGGGCGTCCACCGCCCCGCCCACCGCCACACGTCCACGTGGAGGGGTCACAGCCCTATCTGTGCATCCACGTGTGTACACTGGCAGCTGGTATTCCCGAGTCTGGGAATCTGTGTGCATCTGCGTCTGTGTGTGCACAGGGGTGGCCGCGGTGCCTGGGGCCAGGCCTGGGGCTCTCCTGATGCAGTGCCGCCCCGCCCCCGCGTGCTTCGGTGAGGGAGGCGCACCGTGCCTGCACCGGAACCCCTGCCCAAAGCTCTAGCGCAGCCCCACCTCTGCCCTCTGCCACCAGCAGCCACCCGCGGCAGCCTTTGGAAGCAAGTGGAGGGGCCTCTCGGAGCAGCTGGTAGGGGATGGACCCGCCCAGCAGTGGGGTGGGCGCGCCGGCCTTGGAGACTCTGTTCCGCGGGGGAACCCTGCTTTAGAGTGAGGCAGGCTCTGCTTCCTTCTGTGAGCCTCAGTTTCCTCGTGCGTAAAACATGGTGACAATCCCCTGGGTCATGAGAGGACCAGACAGGCTCAGGTTTCCGGAGTAGGTGCGCACTCACTGGGAGCTGCAGCGATTATGAAAATAATCATTATTATCACAAGTTCAAGGGTTTGCATCTAAGGAAGAGCCCGGAGGAGTGGGCTGAAAGGTGGCTGGGGGTGCCGTGCCCCCATGTCAGCACGGCGTGGGGGTGGGCACAGATGGAGCCATGGGGTAGGGGGAGGCCTGTCCTGGTGAGTGGTGGTGAGGGGCTGAGTGGCCTGGGGGAGGCGCCCAGCCCGGAGCACGAAGGCTCCACTGTGCATATGAAGTCACGGGGGCGTGCAGAGGCCCCTGCCGGGCCCTAGGACAGGGCGATGAGCCCCGGTCTGGGAGGCGGCACCTGTCCACAGCCAGCATGTTGTCCCAGATGCTCGCTGCTGCCAGACAGGCTGCCGGGCCTGTCCCTGCCAGAGCCACATCTGCCCAGGGGCTCCCCCAGGGCTTCTGCTTTGCCCTCCTGGCCTGATACGTTGGCTCTGTCACCTTGGGGAGCCTGTTCCAGGAGCAGGGGCCGAGTCAGCTGCCTCCTATGGCCAGGATGACACTGGGCTGCTGTCCTAGCGTTTGTCTGCCTTCTGCTGCCGCAGGGCCTGCAGGAAGATCCCTTTCACCTGGGCCAGGGTCTCATGGTACATTCGGAAGTCCTCCTCCTTTCCCTGCAGGGCGCTGCCGAGGGCAGCCCTCAGCATTTCATTCTCTTCCACCTGGACGGCCAGCCTGCACCACACAGAGAGGGCTCAGTGAGGCCTGGGCTGGCGTGCATGCCTGCCTGGGCGTGTGTGTGCGTGGGGCCCCGGGATGGGGCTGCCAGCAGGGCTGCTCCTCAGGGGCAGGTTCTCCCTGGCCCGTCCCAGCCTCCCGCGCACCCTTGGGGGAACGCCATGTGAGATTCCTCTCTGCGTCCACCCACAGCCCTGGGTCTGGCACCAGGTAGCTCCCCAAAGTCTTGGCTGCCCCAAGGATGGTACTAATTTGGAAAGATTCTCCGTCTTCCCTTTCTCATCACTGCATTTGACCTTGAAAGGTGTAGCTGAGTGAGAAAAGGGGGTTGGGCAACCTAAGCTTAGTATAACTTCTCTTAGGACTTCAGGGTTATCGGGGTCATGGCTGAGTCTCTCTGCCTCCTGATGGCCAGTCTCTGAATTATAGGCCTACAAACCATGGCCCAGCAGGACCAGCCTTCTGGGCAAACAGAAGTCAAAGGTGAGGGATGTGATCCTTCTGCCCATTGAAGCACCTCCACCCAAACGATGCCACCCTCAGGACGACAGGGCAGGGAGCACCTGGTGGCCAGCTCCTCCATCTGGGACTCCATGGGCGTGCTGGAGAGCTGGGTGAAAGATGGGTCCTTCCTCTCGCTCCCGTTCGGGTTGTGCCTGGCGTTAGAGCTGGGCCGACCTGTGGGACAGTAGCATCATTTTCTGTGACAGGCCATGGCCCTGTGCTAACACCCTCCCTCGCCTCCCCCAGCTGCCCGCTTCCTGCCTTTCCCACTTGTTGAAACAGTATACCTCCTTCGAGGTGCAGGACAAGGCCTGCCTCCCTCGGGAAGCCCTCCCTGATACCTGCTCTGAGTTCCCCTGGACACTGGCTTTGTCCTCCGCTATAGCCCTGACTTTGCACCAAGGTGGCTCCTCTCGCTCCTCTCTCCGTCTTTGCACTTAAGAAGTTTCTGGAAGCTAACTGGGCCTGAGGTCTGGTCTGCTGGTTGAGCCTGAGTCCAGGCAGTCACTTCCTCTGATGTCCTCATACCACGGCGACACCCCCAACCCTGTCCGGTCCCCATCCTGGCTGGCAGCTCCATACACATGGAGGGGCCAGGATGGCTGGGGTCAGGGACCACAGAATGCTCAGGAAAAGAAAGCATGGTCCCAGCACCAGAAACCCTCTGTGCTGAAAAGGCCGGCGAGGCGGGTGGTTCCCAGGGCAGTGTTGCACGGGGGGATGGCCGGGCATGATCATTGCAGGTCTGGCTTTCACCCCCTGCTGTGTAGCCTCAGAGAAACCATCAACCTCTCTGAGCTGGTTTCCTCGCCTGTAAAATGAGGAGAATAGTTCTCGCCTCTAGAGCTCCGTGAGGTCTGAGTGAGCCCGCACGTGGCCCTCAAGGCCCTGGGCGATCGGACCGTGCCTCAGCACCCATGGCTTCCCTGACCTCACCTCGCGCCCCTGCCCTCGCTGTAGCCCTGCTGCTTCTCCAGCCCGCCCGCCGAGCTCCCAGCGGGGCCGTCAGCCCTGCTCTTCCCGCAGGGCTCTGTGTGCCTCCTCCCCTCCCACTTCTCCCATCTTTGCTCAGGTGTCACCCAGGTCTTCACTGCCTACCCCATGCAAGACAGTGGCTCTCGGGCCACCTGTCCCCTTCCTCTGCTTCGAGCCATGGCCCCTGCCTCCGTCTAACCCATCATGTCTTTTACTGGCTTCTTTGTTTCTGGTCTGCCCTCTGCACTGGATTGGAACTGCCTTGAGGGGTCAAATCCCAGAATCAGGCCTCCTCATTTTACAGATGGGGGCTGTGCTGTGCTCTGCAGGCAGAGGGGTGCTGCCCCACCCATGTCACGGGCCAGCAGGTGGCAGAGGCCACATGGACACTGTCTCTCAGGCAGCTGCCCTGGCTGTCTGGGCAGCATCAGAGCGGTTTCACCTGCCAGGGGTTGACCCCCCCAGGTTGTGGAGACTGGCTACTCAGCAGGAGGTGACTCTGAGGACTGGAGGCACCACACCCTTGGGGACCTGTTCCTGAGGGCCCAGGAGGGCCAGCGGGGCTAAGCCCCAGGGCCTTCCTCAGCCTGGACTCTCAGGGGCACCTGGAAGACCCCCTCGAGCCCTGGGCCTGCTGGTGAGGGAAGGGAGAAGGGCACAACTCCCTCTTTGGGTCTCACGTTGTGATCTGATCCAGGCTGGGAACAAAGGTCTGAGTGTCCTTGGCTGCGGGAGGGAGGGGAAGTACTGGGGTGCCGAGAGAGGCAGAGCTGCCCCTCCACACTGGAGGTTCCCCTTCCCTGGGCGCCAGCCACCCCAGAAAGGCTCTGGCTCTGGCATCCTGCACCCCCAGTGTGTCTCAGCCCCACAAGATGCTAACGCTGCCAGCCTGGTGACTGTCCTTTGAGAACCACTGTGTTAGAGCCATAGACCTTTTCATTTAGGACAACAAGCCCCCCTCCGCAGCTGGGTGTGGTTACATGACTGGGATCTGGCCAAGGCACTGAAAGCAGAAGTGAGTGACCCAAGCAACCTTGGGGACACTGCCTTAAAAGGCAAGGAGCAGGTGGTCCCCTTCGTGCTGCCGGTGGGGAAGCTGAAGCAGCCACCTTAGACCACGAGATGGAGGCTGGACGTTGAGGACGGTGGAGCGCCAGACAGAGAAGCCCAGGTCCCCAGGCCTGCGGAGAGGTCCCTTCAGCCTCGCTTACGACGATGGCAGTGGGAGGCAGCAAGGGACTGGTCTGCCGGTCAGCTGCTGCCGCCCCGGCTTCCCCAGCAGATCCACTTTGCCCCACGACCAGTCAGCTGGGACAGAGGGTTGAGGGCCAGGGTCGTGGCTGAGGACATTCAGCAAGGGCCCTGCCACCCTACACTAAGGGCTAGCAGGTGAGCTGGGCCAAGGCCACCTGGGTCGATGGCATTCTGGGGCTCCTGGCTGTGACTGGGAGGCCAGGGGACGAGGACACGCAGCAGCAGGGGCAGGCAGAGCTCCACCCTGATGGGGGCCTCTGCTTCCCACGTCCCCCCCCACGGGGCTCCCCACCCCGCCTCGCGCCGGCCCCTGGGGCCCCTGGTCCAGCCCCACCTGCTTTGCTCCGGGAAGCGGCTCGCTGAGAGCCTGCCACCCTCCCAGGCTCTAGGCGCATCTTCTCCAGGTGCTGCTCTAGCACCACGGTGCGCTGCCGCTCCTCCTGCAGCTTCCTCTCCGACTCCACAAGCTTGCTGTCACTCTCCTCCACCCTGCGGAGGAGGCGAGATGTGAGGGGCGGCCACGCGCCCTAGCAAGCATGGCAGCCCCCACCCCAGCCCACCCGCTCCGGCTCTCAAAGAGGTGCGCCGGTTTCACATGGGTGGCAGTGGGACTGGCTCTTCGTTACCTTTATCACAGTGATGTACTCCAACAGGAACATGCATTTAAAAATCCTACCATTCTCCAAGGCTTAAAACGAAGAAACCTGCCCCCTCCCCCTCCTCCTCGCTCCCAGGTCCTGCTCGCCAGGGGCAACCACTTCTATCGCTTCCAGCTGCTGCTGTGACCGATCACTGCCTCATTTCCACCAATGCTTATGCTGCTATTTTTAAGGTTTAAATGCAATGTTTTGACCTCTTGCCGTGCAACATGAGAGCTTAGTTTTATTTCAATACTCTCCCCTTACCCGACAGAGTCACCTCTCCCCCTCCAAGTGTGGTTAGAGTACCATTTTGCAGGGCGGAATTAACATCAGGCCGTGTGTTCATTTCTACTGCTGCCGTTAACAGATGACCACAAACACGACAGTTTACAATAACACATATCTGTGCTTTCAGTTCCCTCAGTCGGAGGTTCTGCAGCTTCTGTCGATGTCTGTGCTCCAGGTCCCACAAGCCACACATCCAGGGGCTCGCGGGCCTGGGCTCTCGCCCAGAGGTTCTGGGGGAGAATCCGCTTCCAGGCTCATGCAGGTTGTTGAAAGAATTCAGTCCCAGTCGAAGGACTGAGGTCCCTGTTTCTTGCTAGTTGTTGGCTAGGTCATTCTCATCATCTTTCAGAGGCCACTTGGCCCCTGCCCTCTTCAAAGCCAGGCAGGTCCCCTTCTCATGCTTTGAATCTCTCTGGCTTCTGTAGCATCTCCCCAACAGAGCGCGGGGGGGAGAAATTTCTCTGCTTTAAAGGGCTCAAGTGATTACACTGGTCCCACCCAGTAATCGGGGATAATCTTCCTATGTTAGGGTCCATAACAATAATCACATCTGCACAGTCCCCTTTGCCGTATAATATAAAGTGTTCACAGGTGCAGCCACAGGAAGTGGGTGGCAGGGGGAGGAACGCCTGTCTACCAGGGGGGCGCGCTGGAAATGGAGTGGTTACATTTTCTTTCTTAATTGTTGCTTCTCTCAGAGTTAGTGATTATTTCCTGTTTATTACTGTCTATGATTATTCTTATTGTTATTTTCTATACACCTGTCATGAATTCATAGGCCTTGAAGACCTTGTTCGGTTGTTTCACACGAAGGACTTGTTTAATCTCACTGGGGCTGGGGGTAGGGTCTTCTTTCCTCTGGCTAGGCGTGGCATTTGAGACTCTGGTGATACGAAGGGCTCAGCTAGAAGGCTGAGATTCCGTGAGGTTTAGCCCAGGCAAAGGTTACATGCACGAGCAGATCTGAGTGGCCACTGGGAAGTTTACCATGTCAGAGGACATGGTCCGGCACCTTGGGGAAGAGTCGAGAAGGAACTGAAGAGACACAGTTTTGAAAAGCACACAACTACTCAAACAAAACATGATACGAACACAGTGTACAGCCTCTTAAGCAAAAGCAAAAAACAAAAACCCAACAACCTGAAGGCCTATCAACATGGGAAAGAGAGTAAGTGGTACCATACGCGCACCGTGGAGCAGGACAGAATATGATAAGGCTGTGCTGTTCAGTGCAATGGCTGCCAGTGTAATACCCGTGTGCAGCTATTTTAATGAAAATGAATGAACATTAAAGAGAATTAAAAATTCAGTTTTTCAGTCACACTAGCCTCATTCCCGTGCTCAAAAGCCACATGGGGCTAATGACTGCCTCGCTGGCCAGCACAGACACAGAACATCCCCTCACGGGGAGTCTGCTGACCAGCGTCGCTCTGGCAACGAGAGAGAACGAGGAGGAGCCACATGTGTGCAGACACGGTAGACCTCCAAGGCACGGGGCTGGTGAAGAAAAGCAAGTGTCACAAGACCCCGTACAAAGCCCTGTGTAAATAAATGGTAAATAAATCATAGTGGATTAACACAATAAAACACTCTGCAACCATAAAGAGAATCTGCACTGACATGAGGAATGTCTGCGATATATCACTAAGCGAAATAAGTAGCAGAGGATTGTGCATAATATATGAACTTTAAAATTTATGATATTAAAAATTTACAAACAAATCAATACTGATGCTAATGTAATTCAGCCCATGTACTGAAACAGAGGAGTATGTAGCAGATTCTGACTAGTTATCTGGGGGAGAGGGGCTCTCATTTTTCTGTTCCATTTTTCATTAGTGCTTGTATTTTGTTTAAGTTTATATTCCATTTGTGACGGGGGAGTAATAAAAGAAATGAACAGCAAACACCATATAAAAGGCTAAAGCACTTTATGAATTCCCAGAACATTTAGGGACAGTCAGGCTCTGGATTTCTCCCCTTCTCCCCCAAAATGTGCCTGTCTTGATAAATGTCACCATCACTCATGAAGTCGCTTGGCCAGAACACCTGGGAGTCACTCCTGCCTTCTTTTCGTTCCTCACTGCTTTCAGCCTC
Source organism: Mormoops blainvillei (assembly GCA_004026545.1). Classification (NCBI taxonomy): domain Eukaryota; kingdom Metazoa; phylum Chordata; class Mammalia; order Chiroptera; family Mormoopidae; genus Mormoops; species Mormoops blainvillei. The sequence continues at coordinate 8,992 of PVJD01007741.1, forward strand.
CAATTCATGAGCAGGCCCCACCGGCAGGGGCGTCCAGCCCGCGGCCCGCGGGCCTCATGCGGCCCCGGATGGCTGTGAAATAAATGCAGCCCAACACAAAATCGTAGATTTACTTAGAACCTTTTTTTTTCCTCATCAGTTTTCATTAGTGTTTGTGTATTGAATGTGTGGCCCGAGACAGCTCTTCTTCTTCCAGTGTGGCCCAGAGACGCCAAAAGGTTGGAGCCGCTGCACCTACAGCTTTCCCTCCAAACACGCACAAAGTCAGCTCCTTCTCTCTCCATGTGTGGCCGGGGCTGGGCCTGCCCCTCTGCCTGCTGCGACAGGTTTCTGTTTCTGCCCGAGGCCGCTTGCACGCGTGGTGCTATGGTGCTTCTCTTTTGACCGGTGTTCGTTCTCGCTGATTTTTATTTCCTCAGTCATTAACGGAGCTAAGGAGGCTGGACTCTCGTTTGCCAATGGCTTTGAGTGTGGGCCTAAAAGCTCTCCAACACCGTGGGTATTGATACCTGGTGACACTCCAAATATTTTTAAAGATTTGCCCTTTTTTACTTTCTAATTGATTTTCATTCTGTGTCAAGAGTTTGACCACATGGACTGAACGGCAATGTGAGGTGATGACTATTAAGTAATGAAGTCATTAGTGAATGAGTGTTTTGATGTTAAAAATTTTGTTTTTGCCCTGACCAGGTGGCTCCGTGGGTTGGCAGCTGTCCCACAAAGCAGAAGATCACTGGTTCGATTCCAGTCAGGGCACGTGCCTGGGCTGCTTGTTCAGTCCTGGCTCGGGGCTCGTACGAAAGGCAACTGATCAATGTTTCTCTCTCGCATCGATGTTCCTCTTCCTCTCGTTGTCCTCCCTTCCCCTCTCTCTAAAAATAATTAATCGAAAAACCTTTTTGCTTTCATGAGGACTGTACCCATTGGGATACTGATAAAGAATACTCAGATAAGGAGGTCCTCCTACCCAGGAATTAATTTAATACAAATGATACAAGATCTCTGTGGTGATCGATATTACACATTATGGGCATAATACTATATATATAATTTATAAAGAGCTCTTTAGAGATGTAAAGAAAAAATAGGAACAAGTCACTAACATGGACAAGAATATAAATAGGTACTTAACATTAAAAAAATGTAAAAGGCCATGAACATGTGAAAAATGCACTCAACACCCCACTTTGGCTTACAGCAAAGCAGGTAAAAACAGAAAAGAGATATTAGTGTTCCTTTGTAATTTGGCAAAAATGTTAGCGACTGATAAAACTTGGTATGGGGAAGATATAGGGAGGAAATGGTCAATAGGTGGGAATATAAATTGATTCATTTTAAAAGGGTAATTTGCCATCATTTGTAAGCATTTTCAATGTGTCTGCACTTTGATTCAGCGATTCCACTGCTGGAAATTTATGACACAGACATGCTCCTACAAAAATGTAAAGACGCGTCTAGTGTGAGTCTATCTTTTAATAATATATGTGTGTACACATTTGTACCTATACAAAGGTACATACGTACACATATCCACACATACCTATTTTTGGATGTGCAAAGAAAGCATTTTGGAAGTACTACCAGTTCTCTTCTATGAGGAATGGGAAATTGTGAGGATGGAAAAGGGGGCTTTTTGTGATAAGTAACATTTGTTTGTCATGGTAAAATTAATAACACTTCTAATAGTATACCTCGGGGGTTTTCATGCCAGTGTGAGAGCAGAAGACATAAACTTGGGCTCATACAAAGCAGCAAGCTGCAAGTGAGTTCTCTGCATAATTCTGGAAGCCCCCAGAGAGCGCCTTGCTTCTGATGAGGGGACTGAGACAGTCTCCATCTCTAAGCCGGGGTGGGGGTAAGGACGCCTGCAGCCCACCAGGGCCTCGGTGGGGCACAGAGCACCCATCAGGGGAACACCGGAAACAAGGCCAGCCCTCAGGGGTTCAGGAGACCCTTAACCAATAAATTAGCATAAATGACCAGTGACCCTAAAACCCTGAAGCCCCACAGAAAGAAAAGCAGAGCCCTTCTGGGGACGCACTTTCGTGATCTAAGAGCTCCCATGAGAAAAACACACCGAAGATAAGCTCACAGAAAGAACACAAAAATACAAACTGCACGGGAGACACTTCGCCATGAGGGCGAGCCAGTGGACGTTAGCGTCCTAAGTAACGAAGGTAATACAGCGACTTTAAAGGGACTAAAAAAGTTTAAAATTAGTAAAAGAGAAAGGCAGGGAATCCTAACAAAAGAACAAATGCCATAAGAAAATGAACGGGAGGCTTTACACAAAAAAGAATGCCTAGAAATGAAAAATACAGTTATTAAACTGGGTTTCATGGCAGATGAATTACAATGGAAGAGAATGAGTAAGCCAGAGACAGATCTGAAGAGACCACATTGTAATTAACCCCAAATATTAAGAATGTTTAAGAGTGGGAGAAAGGATAAGAAGATCTAACATATATTGACTAGAGATTTTCGATGAAAGGTAGCGCAGTGGGGGAGAGGCAATTTATAGATGGAAGTCCTTGGAATGAAAAGCACACTAATTCCTAAATAGGAAAAATAAAATAAAGTAAAACACCTAACACATTATAGTGAAACTTCAAAATGTCAAAGACAAAGAGAATCTCCGAAAAAACAGCCAGAGAGAAAGGACAAACGCACCTACAAAAGTCACACTGTCAAGCCGGTGTAACACGTTTCTTTCTAGCAATAGCAGATGCTTAAAGACAGTGGGCTATCATAACCTCCAAGGGCTGAGAAAAAATATCTATCTATCTGGAGTTCTAGCCTGAGTACAGAATTCCACATAGATGAATTCTCACTGCGTATATTCTCACTCGCAAGAAAGTCCTAACAAAGACTTTTAAAAATAAGCAAAGACTCAGAGTTGGCCCTTCCCGTGGCCTCTCTGAACTAAATAAAGCATGCACGTCAGTGTTAAAAAAAAACAAAACTGAGTAGAAGAAAAAAAGAAAAGACTGAGGTGCAAGAAGCAACAATGAGAAGACATTTTCAAGCATGTTGGCAAAAGTAAGTGAATGCTGACTGTTTTTCAACATGACAAATTTGGAGGGTTTATTTCAGAGGGTTTAAAAAAAGGATTTGGAAGAGAACTATTAGAAAATAGTAACATGAAAGATGCACGTGGGGAAATCCCAGTTATCATAGTCTAAATTTATCCTATTGCTCAAAGTGGCAATAAAAAACCCACTGACCTTAGACTTTCTGAGTTTATGCTGAAGTCAAGGGTAAGCACTAAAAGAATAGAGATAGAATGTGTAACTTCCAAACTTGAATACAAGATGGGGAAATAAAACTTGATCCATCCAATACTATAAGGGAGAAGAATGAAGAAAAAAGAAAAATCATGGCAAATGGAAAATATTGAGACGATTGAAGTATTTCCAAATGTTAGGAAAATGAGAATGTATTGACCTTTACTGTTCAGACACAAATTCTCAGATGGAATTCACAAACACAGCAAACTACACATGAGGTCTGTCTGGAAAAAGTCCAGCCATTGTTAATATAACGAGAATGGTTTGCGCAACATTGATGTAACCTGGCAGCCAAGGAGAGTGGACTGGAACGCACACAGTGTGAACAATGATGACTTCACTGTACTAGTCAGAGGGGGCGGTAGAGGACGCTGAGTGAGCATGTGTGCTGTGTGGCTGTCGCATTCAAAATGACCAAGCAAGCAGAGCAACGAGTCTGCATCAAATTTTGCGTTGAGCTTGAACGTTCCTCTGTGGAAATTATCTGGATTATTCAGAAGGCTGCAGCTCTGGGCAACTGGTGACTGGCAGCTTCATCACGACAACGCACCCGCTGATGCATCATGTATTATGCAGAGATTTTAGCAAAACATCAAATCACCCAGGTGACTCAGTGCCCCCTACGCCCAGATTCGGTGCCCTGTGACTTTTGGCTCTTCCCAAAACTAAAATCACCTTTGAAAGGGAAGAGAATTCAGACTGCTGATGAGACTCAAGAAAACGTAATTGGGAGGACCATGTGAGGTTCCAAGGCACCTACTCTGAAGGGGACTGAGGTGTCATTGTCCTGTGTACAATGTTTCTTATATCTTGTATCTTCAATAAATGCCTCTCTTTTTCACAGTATGTGGCTGGATATTTTCTGGACAGAGGTACGTGCTTCTTCGGCGAAGACTAAACCATTGTTTCTGAAGCCACCATGCTTGGGGTGGCTTCTCATGCAGAAACAGGGAACTGAGTCATCCTAGTTCACAAAACCCACAAAACTCACGTGCCCCTCAAAGGAAACAGGCGAGAAAGCCTGGATGAACTATGTTTCTTCCGTCTCGTAGACCAGAGGCTTGTAGCATCCGTTACATTTTCATTATAGAAAAAGAGTTAACTGTTACCTCTCTCACAGGCCTGAGTAGGTGTGAAAATCAGATCCTCCCTCTGTACTACAGGAAAAGGCAACAGTTGACGCTAATCATTTGTCACTTGCTGAGGTGGTGGTCAGCCGTTGACCACTTGTCAGCACCCCTCGCTCCTTTGGTAATGGTATTCTGTTTTTCTCTTTGGCAAACTGTCCCTCCGGCGAGCCCCTGGAGGTACTTCCAGTCAAGGTGCCTGGCCTGTGACCAGGGAGGGGCATGAGAGCAGCCCAGGCAAGCTAGACCTTCTCTCCCGGAATGCGTGGCCACTCGAGCTGAAAGCCAGTGGGCCTTCACTGTTGGAGGGGCCCAAGGGAGACCACCCACGGTTCCTGCTACCAAGATCCCTGGACCTTCATGAGCTTCTCTCCTGCTCTGTGCCTTGGAGTCTGCCAGCACCTTCCAAACGTCAGCCTTTCCTTTCGCTTAGCCAGAATTGGCTTCCATGGCCTGTTACCAAAGAGCCCTGACTGACGTGCGAGGTGGCCTGTTGGGGCGGAAACTCAGTGGCATCCTTTGTACTGCCACTGTGCAGGTCATGTGGTTAGGGCATGTGTTGGACTGGGCACCTACATTTCCTGCCAAAAGGGTCACTTGAATGAGAAGCACTGATTTATCTGAATGGAAACCTGTCAACAGCCCCTTGGGGAAAACTGTACTACGCGGTCACTGCCTCGGGCCACACGCTTCCCTCACCCTTCCCAGAGGAGACTCAGCTCCCCAGCTCTCAGCTGCTCTCTCCCTCTTTGTAATTCCAGGTGCCAGTCTAGCCTCCAGTGGCACCCAGGACAGTGCCAGGTTCACTGCAGATTTTCAGTATTGGGGGAGGCTTGACTAATTTAACTACCCCAGAGAGTCTCTCCTCTGAGAGTCCCACCTCATGTCCCCCTGCCTGCCACAGCCCTGCTGGGGGCACATGGGATGGGGCAAACCAGAGCGTGACGTTAGGGCCCCTAGGTCGTGGGGTACTTGGGTGAGGACCTGCGCTGCGTCTGGGAATGCCCTGGACCAACACCGTGGGAGCCAGGCTCTCCAGTAAGGTAGCCCCACTCCTGGACAGGGCTGACCCTGTCCCAGAGGGATGCCCCGTGCTCGGTTGTCTAACCCCAACCCACGTAGACCCATGAAAGTGAGCCCGAGCCCAGGTGTTACCGTTTCTGTAGGACTGTGACGAACTCAGTGAGCCGGTCGCGTTCCACCTCGGTTGCCTGCCAGAGAGCCTTGAACTCTGTCACTTGTGCCTGCCAGCCTTTTTGTTCTGGGGAGTCCGAGAACCTGGGAATCAGGACCAGGGTGGAGATGAGGTCATTTGAAGGGTTACCTAAAGGCACACTTACCCCCGTGATGGTGGGAGAGAGTTAAGGACAGTGAGGAGTCCTCAGAGACAGTCAGAGAGAAGGAAGCCAGCCCAGTCCCGCCTGGCCCTCCTGGTCCTCCTCCCCTGGCCTCTCCTCAGCCCACCATTGTTGGCCCTGCCGAAGTCTCTGGACCTCCCATGGCTGGTTCCAACCCCAGGTCCCATGCTAGAGATGCATCAGCACCTCTGCCCACCTGACCCCGGTACAGGCCTGGAATTAGTCTGGTTGCTGTGGGAGTTGGCTTCTGGGGACCTGGGTGCTCTGGGTCGCTGTGTGACCTGGGGCCTGGCTTCCCTTCCCCATGCCAGCCTGCTCCAGCCCTTCTGCAGGTCCTGGCTTGGCCCCAGCCCAGCTCACTTTCTGTGAGCCCGGACACTTGGCTCCGTGACTTGGTCCGTTCTGCTGCCCTCCTTACCACTGGGCCTGCCTACCAGCCCCTCACCTGCTGACTGGGGTCACCCCAACCCCCAGAGGCCACACGTGAGTCCCAAGCTGCTCTCTGCTCTGCCCTCGCCGTTCCCAGCGAGACCCTGGCGACCCCGGCTTTGCTCTTCCGGTGTCACAGGACACAGGCACGTGAGCCCAGAGGCTGACTTGCTCTGTGGTCTTGGGCAGGTCCCTTCCGCTCTCTGGGCCCTGGTTGTCCCTCCGCACAGGGACGGGGCTGGTTGAGCTGGGCTCTGAGGACCCAGGCTCCTGCACGTTCCGGCTCCTGTACGTTCCGGCTCCTGTACACACTCTAAGGCTTTGCTGCTCAGAGCGTGGCCTCCAAGACGGTGGCTGGGAGCTTGGTGGGAATGCGGGACCCCAGTCTCTGGCCCAGACCCTCCGCTGGCACCGAACCCACGTCTAGCCTGGTGGGTCCCCGCTGGTCTGGGCGCGCGGTGTGGTGGAGGAGCGGCGGGAGGAAGGAGCTGACTCCCTCACGCCACCCTGCTCCCAGGCCCCCACCAGTCTCTGCGCCATCCCTGGCAGACACATTCTCTGGGGTCACTCCTGCCCTGTGCACGCTGGTCCTGTCACCGATGGGAGGGGCTGTAAGCTCCATGAAGGCAGCATCTACACGCGTCCGGGTTCCATAAATATTTGTGTGGGAGAAACGAGCTTGCGGCCCAGCAGGCTGGGCAGCCCGGGAGCACGCCGGCCCCCACGTCCCTGTGGAATGCAAAGGTCCCGGCCACAAAGGCCTGGAAGGGACCCTGAGGGGTCATCGTGTCCGTCTCCCTGCTCCTACTGCTGTGCTGAAACCGTAGCAAGGTGGTGCTTGTCCCTTCTCTCCGTGGCATGAGCCCCATGGCTCAGAGTTGAGCCCTTGCCCTCGGGTGCCCTCTGATGAGTGGGGCAGTTGCAGGGCCGGCCTTGGTCCATGGTCCCCATGCTGCCACATGTCAGGCCAGGAGTGTCTCAGGTACTTCTTGATTTGCCCAGAGCCACACAGCAAGTCACAGGAGGGACCAACCAGTCCCTCTCCGGGGCTTTGACCTGGAACCTGAGCTGACCTGCCTGAGGTTGGGGGTGGGGTGGGGTGGGGTTGACAGCAGGGGCATGGTTCCAGTGACGGTGGGCAGGGCTCAGGACAGGACAAAGCTTCTCTTTATCTATGAGCTGGCAGGAAGAACAAAGGGCCCGTTTTAGCCCCAAGTCTTGATTCTATCACAAAGATGGGGCCAGGGAACTGGGGGGACATCAGAGCGTTACAGCAGGAGCACATGCGACGGGAATTTCTCCCTGAGAGACTGGCTCTCGGCGGACAAGAGGAGACAAGGGCAGGTGCTCGGTTCCAGGCCCTTGGAGATCCCTGTTGACTCTGCGGGAGCAGGAACACCAGGCCGCGAAGCCGAGGCCAAGATCGGTCCCGAACCCCACCAGCTTGGACAAGGCACTGCCCCTCCTTGGCTCTCCATGTCCTTAGGTAACCCTGGCAGAGCTGCTGGCCTTGGTGTGGCCTTAGTTTCCCTCCTTTGAGTGGGAAGGACTGAGAGGGCCTGGGGAAGCGGGGCTCTTACCTGGGTGAGGCCCCATGAGGACTGGGCAGGGAAGGCCACGTGAGAGAAGATTCCACGAGTGTGTGGCCCAGGCTGGTCACAGAGCTGCGTGGAGGAGAAGGGGCTCGTCACCACGGAAGGCAGGCTGGGCCCTGCGGGCACTCCCCAGCTGGGCGGGGCGTGGGGCCAGCTGGGGCCTGGGGAGCCCGCAGCAGCCCCGTGGATTTGCTGCTCTTCTCTCCAGAACTCTTGCTCAAAGCGAGAGAACCAGGAGACATCAGAACCGCCAACGGTCCAACACAGGTCTGTATTGTGAAGCCTGGGAGCTGGTGAGTTGCCAGGGGGTTTCACAGGAAGCCGCGACCAGGTGCTTGCAGTGGTAATGCCTGGGCCTAACTGCTCCTTCACGCAGGCGCAGGGCTCGTGGAAGAGAGGCCCATGGGTTGGAGAGACAAGGCCACAGCCATCTTAAAAGTGCCAACGTGGCTTCCCAGCAGAGGCAGCAGGAAACATCCTGTCTTCTGAATAATTAACCTCACTTCCCAACCCCTCCAGCCCATTCGTTACTTACCGAGAAGATCCAAGCCTGCCAACGTGATCACCTGCTGAGGCCGGGGGCTTGGCTAGGCCCGGGTCCCCCAGGCCCGGCGTGTACGTGGGGTTGACCTTGGGCCCACTGGACCCCTCACCCTCTCCTTTATTCTGATGATACTGCAGGGAACAGACATGGGGTGGATTCTCAGGGTTTGGCTCAGAGGCCGGCATAAGCCAGGAGGGGGCCTTGGCTTGATTTCGGGGTTTTCAGGGGATATGAAAGCCGCTTCTTTTCAGGAGTGAAAGGCGAGGCCTGTTTGGTGAAGGCCCTGCTTGCATGATAATGACATCTAACAATGCCTCCCTTCAGAAAGGGAGCTACACGGTGTGAGGACGTTCGGGTCCCAAGGGGAAGTGCCTGGCCTTTGGGGCAGATCAGAGACTGACGTCCTGAGTGGGCCCATCTCTCTCGGCAGCCCCACCCGCACTGCCAGGTGTGACTGAGGCCAGTTGCCTTTGTCAGCTGGAGACACTCAGATCTCCCAGACGCCTGGAGCCAGAGAGGCCAGCAGGGCGTCAGCAAGGCCGGCAGCCCTGGGGGCAGGATGGGCTTCCCAGGGCTGGCCGAGGCAGGGACACTGGAGGACTCCAGCAGGAGCTCAGCAAGGAGCCCCAGACAAGCGGCCATGCCCCCGCCCCATCCACGCTGAGCAAACTTGTCTGCTCCAACTTGTCTGGTGGGCAGTGTTCGGCTCCCAGCTGGCTGGTGACCTTTGAGGGAAGGGTCGGTCCTCTTTTGCGTGTGCCTGGAGCCAGGAGGCGGCGAGGTAAAGGTGCTGGAATGTCCCGGGTGCCCTGTCAGACTTCGCTCCCCAGTGAGCCTCAGGGCTGAGGAGATGCCCCCACTCAGTGCCATACCGGCTCTGTCACCAGGCCTTGCTCGTGCCCCTGGCTCTCCCTCGGCCTCGGGGCGTCCGTTTTCTCTACCACAGCCAGTCCTGTGGCTGTAGGGAAAACCGCCAACAGCTGCCAGCACCAGGCTGGGGCCGAGGGCTTCCTGAGCTCCCATCCTCCTACTGGACCGCAGAGCCCTGGGAACCGAGGGCAGGGACACTCTGAGACACGCCTGTGGCTGAGCCTCAACCTGGCCGTGAGGCGCCTCTGTCACTGGGAAGCCTATGTGAACGTCAAGGAATCCTTCTCTCCAGAGGTCACCAAATCCCCCCTGCCCCAGCACCATGGCGCCTGACCCCCAGCGGCCCAGGCTGCACCCGTAAGCATCGGTCAAGGAAAATAACTTCAGGAGCTCATGCATTCAACACACATGTCCTGGGCATCCGTGCGGTGATGCTACCATGGTCTGTCCCCCTCCAGGGAGATATGGGGGAGGACACTGGAAAATGATCACACAGTGTGACAAAAGTTTGGCATGAGGGTGCACAGGGAGTTTGTAGAGTGCTCAGGGGGGTATGTGACAGAGAACAGGGGCCCTGGAGCTTCCCAGAGGTGCTCATACTGGGTAAGTAAGACCTAAGGGCTGTGGGGCAGCTGACCAGGCAGGACGGTGGGGGCGGAAAGGGAAGGTGTGCACACAGGCCGAGAGCAGGGCCGAGGAGAAGCTCAATGACATCCCTGTCCCCCGAGTGTGCCCTGAGTGTGGGGGAAAGGGAGGAGGGGAGGAAGATGAAGGAAGGGTGGCAGCAAGAGCTAGACAGGTGGTGCCCTGCATGCCGGATGAGGAAGTGTGGTTTCCCGCTACCTGGGATGTGAATGTGAAGGCTGGCACTCAGCCTCCGTCTTGGATCAGGGGGATGAGGTCCGCAGCTCAGGGGAGAGCGGTGAGCTGGAAGGAGGCCGGGCCGTTGAGGACTGTGTGAGGACAGGGTGATGGGGAGCCATGGACGGGTTTTATGCAGAGCGGGGAGACAGTCGGGCTGGCACGTTAGAGAGGACGGGCGTGTGCCAAATGGGCCAGGGAGCCAGATGGAAGCAGGGAGCCGAAGTGGGACCAGGTAGGACGTGGTGCGACCCGAACAGAGGCCGGTGGAAAGACGTGAGAGTGGCTGAGATGTCTCTGGACGCCGGGCTGAGCCAGTGCCCCACTCACCTGCGCACTGAGCTGTCCAATCTCCAGCTCCAGCTGCCGCACCTTGGCCTCCCGCTCAGCCACCACGGCGCGCAGCTGGGCGACGAGGCTGCCGCTCTGCTGCGCCTCGCTGTTGAACTGCTGGCCTAGGCGGTGCTGGGATGCTCGTGCCTTCTCCTCCTGCAGACTCAGGCTCCCCAGAATCTCCTGAAGCTGCTTCAGCTGGTCCTGGGGGGCCGGGCAGCGGGGCAGGCGAGGGTCAGCCGCGGCCCCTGGGTGACGAGGGGGAAGGGGGACCGCCCTCCCCGCCGCCAGCACCCCGCCATTCCCTGTGCTGGCAGGAAGCTGATGGTGGGACACTGGTGTTCCCCTGAAAAGCAGAAGGAACACCTTCTTGCCTGCGCACAGGCAGGTGGCAGCCATGCCCTCTTCCTGTCCTCAAGTGTCTTCTCCCTGAGATTAGGGCCAAGGAGGACAGTTAAGGGGCTCTCGGGACAACAGAGAACAGTTCAGATGGTGGCCTCTCAGGCAGCGGGGACAATATTTGGGTAAAAAGCAGCCCTATACCACTCTGCCGGGAGACCTGGACCCCTCGCAGGAATCCTTCCACGCCTGACGGAGGCCCCATCCCCTGAGGATACCCCAGAGGATGCTCATGGAGTGGAAGCTCCCTGCCTGGGGCCAGAGAGGACTGTGTCGGTGACTTGGAACAAGAGGGGGCTGTTGTCCCCACCTCATAGGGGAGGAAAATGAGGCACAGGGAGCCCAAGGGGACACTGCTGATGAATGGCAGGGGGTGCTGGTTTGCAGCTCTCATCACGCCACCTTCAGTGACAAAGAATGATGGCACAATGGGACCTCAGGGGACCTCAAGCCCCGCACCTTATTTTAAAACTGTGAGCTGAGGCTCAGAGAGGGGGTGCAACTGGCTTAAGGCCACACAGTGAGGTATCAACACGGGCAGGCCCGGATTTCTGGCATCCCGTGCCCTGCCTCCCGCCGCCAAGGGAAATGACCATGGACTAAGGGTGGGGGGTACCTAAGCCAGCATTAGTTCCCCCATGTACCCTGGTCAACCAGGTGTGACCACCCCAAGCACAGCTTGGATTTCAGAGACAAAGCCCTCAGGTGCCTCCGGCGCCAGGAAGCACAGGCCAGGCCAGCGTCAGGGCCGCAGTGCAGTGTCGCTCACAAAGGAGGGTTTACAGTCGGATGAGCCTGGTTTAAAGTCAGTTGTGTGGTCTTGGATGGCTTTTCTAACTAATTGGGCTCCCCATCTGGTGAAATGGGATTATGATATATGACCCTAGGGGTTATGTTGGCCATGCAACCATTATAAACTGGCCTCCAGGGGCCCGGAAGGGGAGGGGCTCTGCGTTACCACACTGACAAGAACTCGTACTGGCCCCTCGGCTGTCCCTTCCATTCCTTGATGAAAAGAAACCCGGGGTGTAATCCTGATCCTCCCTCTCACTTTTCTTTCTCCTGTGGGGTCCACAGGCCCCGTGGCTTGGGCCTGACGTGGGCCTCACGCAGCGTGACCTCTCTGCATCCTTGGGCGGCCACTGAGCTGCTCCTGTCCCTGGGGCGGGGCTTTGGGGCTGGGGCCCATCTGGAGGCAACAGGCTTCTGGGTTACGTAGGTAGCATGTGGGGGCGAGAGAGGAGGGAGGGCTCCCTGGGTCTGGGTCCAATTCCTTGGGGGCGGGGCCCTGGTTGTGGCCCTGCCTGAGCGCCGGGCCATACCATAAGGGCGTCGATGAGTTCGTCGTCATGCCGACCCTTCTCCGCTAGGGTCCCCATTTGACTCCTGAGGGTCTTCACCTCATTCGCCAGCACCTTGTTCCGGGACCTCACGCCCTCAGACTTCTTTTTCAACTCTTCCAGCTCTCTCTGGAGGGCGTCCCGCTCCCCAGCAAGCTTCTGGAAGCAGAAAGTGCGGTCCTGGGCAGTGGGGCTGAGTAAGAGTGGGACACCTGGGCCCTCACCCCTGCTCCCAGGGAGGCCCAGAGTGGGAAGGAGACAGGCCGATGGCCACAGAGCGTCGGTAGAGCCGGGTCCTGACTCCCAGCTCTTGCCCAAGGACATGGCAGATGTCACTAATGAATGACAGCACTCCGTCCCTCGGCTCAGGAGTACAGGCGGCTGCCTCTGCTCTGCCAGGGTCAGATGTGAGGGGAAACCCACTGGCCACCTCTGGAGCTGTCCTCCAGGGGCTGTCCCCACCCCTCCCCGCCGCCAGGTTCAGTCTAGGGTTCCGTCGGAAGTGCCTCACCCCACCCGGAGCCAGAGTGAGAAGGGAGGCTCCACCCACCACTCTGCCAGCACACTCCCTCAAGCCCATCAGCTGAGCTTCAACCCATCAGCCACCCGCTGGGGACTCCTGGGCTGCACACACCTTCGGAGCCTCTCATTCATTCATTCCTTCTCAAATATTTTCTGAGGGCTTACTATGTGCTTGGCACTGTTATAGGTGCTGGGGAGGCAGCTGAGAACAACAGAGTCCTTGTCCCCAAGGAGCTGATATCCTAGTGGGGGAGACAGACGATGCCCAGTGGTGATAAACGCCACCTGAAGGGGGCTGGGTGGGGAGGGACGAGGAGCGGCATTGTCGGGAAGGCCTCTCTGAAAGGGTGGCATCTGAGCAGAGGCTGGGGAAGGGAGTAAGTGCAAAGGCCCTGGGACGTGTGTGGCTGAAGGCCAGTGAGTGGGGTGGGGGGACAGGTCAGGGGCAAGGTCAGAGGGCACAGAGGCCAGACTAGGTAAACCCTCAGAGCCAAGACTGAGCCGCTGAGAAGCATGTGGCAGATCCTGGTTTGGCTGGAAGGGTGATTATCACTAGAACAGTGTTCTCGGATCCTTGATGAGGCGAATTACAGAAATGGAAGCCAGCAGAACATGATGAGTCTCCTGGACCACAAGTCCCCGCAGGGAGGCGGCCGGTGTTCCTTGCGGCTCTGCCGTCTGCACACTGCAGGCTCTGGGGGGCGCCGAGCAGAGCAAGTGCTCACAGGAAGCCATGTCCCGCTGTCACCACTGTGGTTTATGGGTGGCCCGACAAGTCCGCACTGTTCTGTTTTGTGTGTGCTGTAAGTCTGAGCTAAGTGCACTACACACACAACATCTTCAAATCTCAACTTCCGTCTCCCTGGAAGCCCCTCCCTGTCTTCCCTGCCCCCTGCTATACCCACGGGAAGTCCTTCATCATTCTTCCTGCTCCCCCCACACCCCCAACACTTCCGTCACTGAACCCTAGAAAGTCGATCCGCAATGTCCCAGGTGTCCAGCCCTTCCACTTGAGTCCTACCATCTTGGCGCATGTCTTTGGTCAAGTCTCCTGCCTCTCATGCCTCCTCCGACCCATCCCCATGCCTGACCACACGACCTTTCCAAAACACAGGCTGACCAGGTCCCTCCACGACTTAGAACTCTTCGCTGGTTCTCCATTGTTTTAAGCTGAAAGCTCCAATTCCTGGCCAGCACACAGGGCCCTGCAGGGCCTGTCCAGTCTCACTGTTCCCTCCTTCACACCTGATGGTCCAGGACAGTCAGGGGGACCATGGGGCTGGCCACAACCTTCCGAGCACAGGGCCTACCACAGGGCTCTCACAAATGGAAGTCTCCCTGTCAGGAAGCCCACTGCCGGGGCCACTGAAGCGGGTCCGCTTGGGCTGCCAGCACCTCCTCTTCACGGAAGCCTCTACTTTCCTCTCTCAGACCAAGTGTGGGGAGGCTGACCCATTCCCCAGACCTAGGGGCGCATATGCGAAGTTTGGCCAATCAGAGCATCCTCAGAGTACCCTTAGCTACAGTGGTTGGCTCCGCTGAGATGGGAACATGGCTTAAGTTAGCCAATGACACTTAATTCTGGGGCTTTATCAGAACTCCTGGGAAAGAGAGGCCCCTTGGGAACAGTGTTGGAGGACATAAGCTGGGACCATCAGGAGTCCCCACAGGCAAGAGTGAAGCTCACCCAGGAGAAAGTGGTGCTGAGGTCGGCTCCAAATACCCGGACCCACCTGTGACTGGAGCAGGCCACCGCCTGACTTTTTGGCTACAAGGGCCAATACATCCCCTTTATGGATCAGCCTGGTGGAGTTTGGCTTCCGATACTCCCTGTTCGGCCAGGGGGATGTGGACCCTGGAGCTGACCCCAGCCCGCCCGCCTCTCTCATCAGCCCAAGCGCTCCTCCTTTAAGGTCACCTAAACCTAGCACACACCTGGGACCGGGACGCTTTCCCTCTCCTTTTACAGCGGAAGTTTCGGATCCAGCATCTCCAAACCAGCCAGGACGGGGCCACCCAAAGTTCGCGAGCCCATCAGGAGGCTCAAGCTAGATCGACAGAACGTGGGGAACATACCCAGAATGACCCAAGCCCCCGGGTGTCTGCTGCCTCTCAGGGGTGTCTCTGAGTCCTTGCCGGGGGGTCACGGTCTCTGGGTCCCACGTGCCCAGCTGACGGCCCCGCGGGTGGGCAGTGCGCGCGTTACCTCCCAGCCTTCCTGTTTTTCCCTCTCCAGGTTGCGGATCCTCAGCAGGTTCCTCTCCTGTGCTGTCAGCTTCCTTGGGTCTGGGTGGACAGGCAGCTCGTCGCTGGCTGCTCCCACAGACCGGCTCTGGGTCTGTCCCAGCTGCTTCTCAAGCTCTCGAACCTGAAGGTGGTAAGGCTCATTCCACAACCGGTCTGCAGTCAGACTTGGCTGCTTGGAGGGGCTGCTCTGCGGTGTGTTGGGAGACCCTACCAGACAGATGGACGCGGAAGCCCCATGTGAGAGGGACTGGGGTGGGGAGGAATCTGAGGTACACCTTGGGCAATATAAGAGAAGACTTTAGAGAGGTTTAGCTTGGAAAAGAGAAACTTCAAAGTAAATGAAAAAAGTCACCCCTGAGGGTGACCATCTCTGAGGGTTTTGAGGCTGAGAAGCAGACGTGTGGCCCCAGGAACCAGGGAGGGAGAGGAAGGGGGGGTCTCAATTACAAGGAAGAACTCTGGCAGACAGACCACCCAAGATGTGGTGTGCTCCTCGGGAGGCCCCGGGGTGCCTGGCCACTCGTAGAGGGTGGGCAGGGCTTGGAGTCTGAGAGACCAGCTCAAAGCCTCACCGGCTGTGTGACCGTGCACAGATTACTTAACTTCTCTGAATCTCAGGTCTCTCATCTGTGAATTGACCCTGATAACGCTGCTATGAGCATTCGGTGCCCTGAACTTGTCTGACCCTGGGAATCCCCAAGACGCTTCTTGCAATGACAAATCTTGGGGCCCGCTGCAGATCAACGTGTCAGAGCTCCAGCGGAAGGACCTGGGAACCTGCATTTTAAACAAGTGCTATGGGTGATATTTAGGATCAGGCAACTTCGAGAAACCCTAAGATGGCCCAGGTGAAGCCCTCAGCACAGAGCCCAGCCCTCCAAAGTTCTCATCTAGGCAAGTGGCTGGTGGATGTCATCCCACAGGACAATGGCTTTATCACAGTGGAGTTGAAGTGGGTAATTCCTAGGGTCCTTCTAGCCTTGGTTCCCATGTCGACAAATACAAATGATGGCACAAAGTTGGGTAAACCAGAGCAGGGGTGCAAAATTCACTAGGCCCGCTAGTAAAGGGCAGCGTGTGAAAACACACGGCAGCGCCCTCGTGTGGCATTGTGTGGTCATTCCATGAGGCATTAAAGAACATGGGGTTACTTTTAATCATTTATTTA
Source organism: Mormoops blainvillei (assembly GCA_004026545.1). Classification (NCBI taxonomy): domain Eukaryota; kingdom Metazoa; phylum Chordata; class Mammalia; order Chiroptera; family Mormoopidae; genus Mormoops; species Mormoops blainvillei. The sequence continues at coordinate 25,072 of PVJD01007741.1, forward strand.
CACAATTTAACAACAATAATTAATGTGCTGAGTGTTTATCATGTCCAAGCACTGTGCTTTATGAGTCTTAGTTCATTTAACCCTCAAGAACCCATGGGAAAAATACTGTACTATCATCTCCATTTCACAGGTGAGGAGACTGAGGCACAGAAGAGTGATTCGCCCAAGGTCACAGAACTTGGAGATCAGTGACTCAGGCCGCACACAAACTCGGGCCTCTTGAACCCCGCGGGCACGCACTCGTCATTAATTAGTTTTTTGGAGGAGTTTCCCCTTCCCTGTTGGCTTCAAGGATCTGCCAGGACACCCTGAGGATAAAAGCCATGCAGGGGCTGTGACCCCGAAGTGCCTGGGGTGAAGACAAAGTGCTTGACAACTGGGGAAGTTATATACCTACTGATGGAAAATGACCACAGCTAATCTCGGTACAGCGCTTCCTCCGTGCCCGGCACCGCGCTGAGCATCCTACACACACTGGCTCATCCCGCCATAATCCGCCATGTGCAGGTAAGGTAGCTGGAGCACAGAGAGATGAAGGCTCTTGCCCGAGGCCACACAGCTGGGAGCTGGGAGCTGGGAGCTGGGAGCTGGGATTTGAGTCTGCGCAGCTGTGCTCTGGAGCCCCTGCTCTCAGCCTCTAAGGAGGCTCCAAATATTTAGAACACAGTCAGGGAGACAAAGCTAAGTTCTTGTTGGGTAATTAAAACTTTTAAAAGTCTACAAGCATCTGGACAAAACTGGAAAAAGCCTACAAAGTACACTAGTCACGCAAATTTACATAAACTCTGGGGAAAAAAAATACGCCTGGAGTCAAATAAATCAAAGGCTTCGGCGTTTGTCAAGCGCCAGTGCCTGGCACATGGTAACTGTTACGTAAATGGTTGTTCATTAAATAACAAATTAAAATCAGGCTGGGTGGGGAGAATGTAAAAACAATGACCCTGCAGGGGGCCTTTTCTGGGCTCTGGGTCTCTGCTGTGGGCCAGTGCGGATCTTCCCGGGGCATTTCAAGCCCTGTGTTCCCGGCCAGGAGAGGTCTGGTGACTCACTCACCTTGCCCTGCAAAACGAGAATTTGTTGAGCCCGACCCCTCCAGGTCCCAGGTGAGGACAGGAGCTGCTGGATGTTCACATCTTCCCCAACCTCGCTGGCCAACGCCTGAAAAGGGTGGGGCCGTCCGTGAGGCCAGGAGAGGGGGGGCCCCAGCAGAGGCCCAGGGCTCCCAGAAAGCCCAGACTCTGCCTGCCCAACCTTCCAATCCTGTCCCAAAGCCCAGCTGACCACGCTCCAAGGGCAGCTCTCCCTGGGAAAGCAGTGGGACCCCGCACCCCCAGCATTTCTTGACAACACTCAGAGCAGACAAGGAACTGCCCACAAGGCTCCGATGGGGCCCCTTGCTCTTGACATATTCTGGGATGAGTGAACCCCAAGACTGACCAAGACCTGCTTCCTGTATTTGTTCACGGTCACCTAGAACGGAGCACATTTTGGATGGCTCCAGGAAGTGCACTGCCACGGGGCCCCGCCCTCTGTGAAAAGCCACTGACAAGGGGCCATGTCACAGAGCGGCAAGGAAGAGGGCTTCTGAATGTCACTTAGGGGTGTTCGTTTCCAGAAGGGCCGACGCTGTGGCTGTTGACGGGAGGTGTTCAGGCCCCACCCCCAGGCTTCAAGGTGGGAACAACATGCTCAGCTTGGGCCCTGGGCCCCTCTGAAGCCTGTCACGGAAACCTGAGCTAGTGAACCAAGTCTCTGGAGCTCGTTTCTACAATAGAACACTGTTTTGGAAATCTTGGCGGGTCTGAGTGGTTCCAGCAGGAAAGACAAACGCCAGAGAATTCACTGTGTAAATACAAATAAATAATGAACCAGCTGGGCCTGCATCCCAAGTCTGAGGATTTTCCTTTGAAAGGGGCCTTTAGTACACAAACAACCTATTCATTTTCCAATATTACAGGCAGCGGAGGGCAGGAGGCAGGCCTTGTCAGGCTTCCAAGTCCAAGGTGGCTTACGAAGGAGAGACCAGGATCTGTTGGGGTGCACCAGGCACCAGGAAGATTTTAAGGACTCTGCCTGGGTGGGTGGCACTGTCCTCCTCAGTCCACAGCTGGGTGGGCACAACAAGGGCATGTGCACAGGGCCCCTCAGGAGCCCAGCAGCCCCACTCACCACATGGGTCTGTTTCTAGGGCCGGTGGAGGGGTGTCACTGGACCTGGAGCTCGACCCAGAGCAAGCAGCATGATGCTCACGGGGCCAAGCCTTCTCTAGTCCCTGAATGGGACCCATTGTCCCTGTCATGCCCCTCCCGATGCCAGCCCCAGCCAGGAAGACCTGGAGTCTGGCTCTGAAATACCTTCTGGGCCATCCGGAGCTCCTGCCTCAGGGACTGCATCTGGTTGCGGAGGTCACTCATCTTCAGGTTGGCGGTCGCCAGCCTGTCCTGCAAGACCTTCACCTCTGGGGCCTCGGGCTGGTGGGGAAAGGTGGGACGGAGAGCCGTCACTTGTTGCCTCCGCAGCAGTAACGATCGCGGTCCCCGTGTACCCAAGCCTGTGCTGGGTGCCACGCTAAGCGCTCAGCGAGGAGCAGCTCACTCAGGCCTCAGAACCCCCCGTGAGGTAGGTTCTCCCATTGGCCCCTTAGAGATGCAAGGCAGAGGCCGGTGGAGGGGGGGCCCCCTTGGCGTAGGGCACCTGGTTAGGAACGGGGGAGTATGGATGTAGGTCCTGGCGGCCTAACTCTGGGGCCTGAGCCCTTGGTTCTCAGTGTTGCGCACATGCCGACACATGTGGTGGCCGCAGAGGAGGAGCCTCTGGAGGAGGGTGGCCGGCTCCGCACCTCCCAGGCATGTCCTGGGTGTGGACTCTCTGCTGCGCCCGGAGACCGGAGACCGGCGACCGGCGTCAAAGCTCACCCACCTTCACGCAGAATAAAGAGGGAGCCAGCTCATTTGCAGAAGGCAACCCCGGCGTGGCAGGGGGGCCACAGTCATCCACACTCAGGGTCTCCCTCTCCTGGGATCCTCCGCCCGGGCCTTGGGTGCCCCTTTCTGGCAGGGAGCTCATTGGACAGATATAAGGACCCCGTTCAACCCCCACACGCTCCATTTCCATGGCTTGAAGAGCTGCAGCGACCATGAAAACTCTTAGAAATTAAAAAAAAAAATTTTATATATATATATATAGTGTTTGATTTAAAGTATTTGAATGCTGCCCATTTCTCTGTCTTGAATAGAAGTTCCTGAGACTTGAAGAAGCTTGGTGGGAAAGGTATGTCAAATTCGGCCCATTCAAGCCCCTTCCTTGAGTGACAAAAATAAGATTCAGAGAGGGGACGCAGCTGGCCCTGGGCACACAGCTGGCTGGGGGTGACAGAAGTGGGCTCAGAAGCCTGCTGCTTCCCTTGCACCAGCTGACACCCCCCCCCCGCCCACCACCACCCTGCCGTAAGCTGTTGCTGATGCCCAGGCATCATGGTGGCTGGAATTGTGGTTGGTGGGCTGAGCATCCCATCCAGCAATGACACTGAGACTGTGTGCTCCTGCCCCAACAGAGCAGGTGGGCTGGACTTCTGGGGAGCAGGGCAGGGACTGTGGTGGCTCCCTAAGTTTTCCTGAGCCGCTCAGTGTGAATGCCAGTGTGAAAGGCAGATTTGAGCTGACGGGTCTGGGACGTGCCCTGGGCCCCAAAGGCTCTCGGTAGCCCAGGCAAAAGCCGCAGGCCAGGGAAATGAGATCTGGACACGTGGTGCAGAAGCCTGGTGGCATCTGGTTTCCTCATCTATGGAATGGGTATAAAATACTTCCCTGTCCTGCGTCCACAGCACCACCATGAGGCTAAATGGAGTAACTGATGTGAACAGAATCTGCAAGCTGGGAACTCACATAAAACCCAAATGTCTCCCTTTTTTTAATCCATTTTTTGTGTGTGCTCCCGTCTGGCCGTCGGCCATCCCTCCTTGTTGCTGTTGGGTGCTGTCTTCTCCCTGCGACTGTGCTGCTTTGACTCTGCTCCGGAGTGGGTAGCAACAGCCCCGCCTGCCAAGGCTCGGTGCTGTGAGCCCCACCAGCACTGCAGGGCGGGGCCACGAGGGCTACGAGAGCACCTGAGTCTCCCCTGTACCCGCTGTGGCCCTGCTCAGAGCACAGACAAGCATGCGGGGGGACCTGGGTCCCCAGAGCCCTGCTTCCTCACCTGTAAAACGGGGAAGGCACAGCCCGCCCCCAGGGTCCCGTGCGTGTTGACAGGATAACACATATGAAGGGTGCTGTGGGCAGGCTCTGACAGAGGGCCGAGCCTGTGGGCCCGGCCTGACTCGGGCAGGCAGCCGGTGGAGGGGCCAAAGGCCCGATGGTGCCCTGGTCAGGGCTGGGCCCAGTCCTCCCCTCCCGGGCAGCGGGGCCATCCCTACCTCCTGCCACCTCGGAGGTGTCTCCACCCAGACTGAAATTCCGCAGGCTTTGTCAAGGGCTTGGGTATGGGTTGTTTTCTTTGAGGAAATAACTGAAACCCAACCCGTGGGGAGCAGACAATGCCAGCACCACTCGCACCACCCGCCGCTGCAGCCCCAGCGAGGGAGGGCTGCCCGCTCTGCTCGGCAATGCGTTCGCAGCTCTGGGACCGGAATGGGGAGCGAGCCTGCAGGCCTTGGCCATGTGGTTCAGGCCGCCTGAACAGCCTACTGAGGGGGGCATTGCTTTCGTCCTCTCTCTGATCAGAAGAGGCCCAGGAAAAACACATGGGACTGGTGAATTGAGACTGGCAGCCCATCACCCACTCTCCTACCAGAAACCTTCCAGGCTCCCTGCAGCCACAGAAGAAAGCTGGAAGGGCTGCTCCAGCTGCCAGTCGAGGCCGCCCTCCACGGTGACCCCAGCCCCGCTTTCTCTGCCTCATGGTCCCCTCTCCCCTTCACGGGCCCTGGGCCGCAGGCAAGCGTCAGCCGGCTGACGCCCAGCTAGCAAACACGATAAAGCACTGACAGCTTCCTGGCCTCTGAGTCTTGGCTTGCCTGGTGGGAGGCCCTTCCCAACGCCCCCTCTCCAGCAAGGCCCCCCTCTGGAACCCCTCTCCATACTCCCTCCCAGCCACCTCAAGCAAGGGGCGAGCTCCGTGACCTCAGAGCCCAGGCCTCTCTCAGAAGTCCCTGTCCCCTTCCTTCAAACTGGCCACTCTGCTCTCCTCTTGGACTCCGCCCTAGACGGAGGCCCTGTCTGATTCTCTGGGCCACAGGGCTCAACGAGGGCCTGGACAAGCGCTCGCCCGTTCAGCAGCTCCCGTCAGGGTCGGGCACGTGTCCGTGCTCACTGCTCTGGATAAACCAGGGGCTGCCCGGCATGTCCCCCGGAGCCAGAAAAGGCCCTGACCACTCCAGCCAGCCCCTGCTCAGAGTGGAGCCTTTCTTCTGCCTCCCCAGCAATAAGGAGGTTTACACAAGACGGGCTCTCTGGAGGCGCATCCAGCCCTGGACACTGAGGGGTCCGTCCTTGCACACCGAGGACAGGATTCCCCTCAGGACAGGCACAAAGCCCCTCGGTCCTGAGTTGCAGGCAGCCGGGAGGAGAGGCGGGGAAAGGAGCCCTGAATGAGAGTCCTGAGACTTGGGCCCCTGGATCACCCCTTGGACTGGCTGCCCAAGAAACCCCACTGGGGAGGCCTCCTGAGGTGTTCTCGAGACTCTGGCGCTACCTCCTGTCTGGCTTGGGCTCTGGGCCCTCCCTGGTAGCCCACGGGGCCAGCCTGCCTTCTTTCATGGAGCTGCAATTCACACCTCCTGGGTTTCATCAACCGCTGAGTAAACGGAATCTTGGGGTGCCACAACACGAACTGTCCCCACAAAGCAGGGCTCCATGGGGCAGCGGTGAGCTCCCTGTTTCTGGGGTGAGGCAGAGGTCAGATGTCTCCCCAGTGGGCTGAGCGGGTGCCAGCTGGACCAGGCCCTCCTTCCTGGTCCTGAAATCCTAGAGTTCCAGGATCCTCAGGTCCCTCCTGAACCCCCTCTCTGGGGACCGAATCAGAGTGACACCCTCCCAGGCCTCTGCTGGGTTATGCCTGGCTTGGTTACCGCTCCTCGATGGCTGTTCTGAGGGTCCTGCGACGGTGGCACTGGCTCCCCAATGGGGCAGAGGTAGACCCCGGACCGAGGCCCCTACACTCCATGGAATATGGGAGACCTGGGCTGGGGGCTGCCTCTCTGACTCCCCAGCACAGAAGAGAATTCATACCAAGGCTCTGTCTCCCATCTGGGCCCTCGGCGTCTTAGCTCCTGCGTCAGCGGCCTCCTTGGCTGGCAGCCTGGCCAGGGCGGTCTGCAGCTGAAAAAGCAAACCTCACACTTAATACTTAATTCTGCTCGGCAACCGCGGCACCCAAGTGACGTGCTCTGGTGCCACCCCTGGGTGCGTGGTTACCGACCACGGTGGTTACCTTTCCGCGCACGTTAGGATCACCAGTGGAAGAATCTCATTTACTAACTGTGTGACGGGAGAGGGTTTAACGGATTGTCTGCCTGTCTCCCCGGTCACACAGAGGAGCAGCCCTGGGATTCACCAGTAACTTCATAAATAGCATCCTGGGGTTCTACCAATGATCTGGGAGTGGAGGGTAAAGGGATCATAGACTCCAGGGTTCAGATGAGGAGACACTGAGGAACCTGCTGCCTGGGCCCACGGCCTGGGGTCCAAGACCGTCACCGTACACAGACAGCCAACCGACCCTTACTGGTTTCCCCACTGCTCATCACACAAAGACTATATGCTGTCGAACACGGCTGGGCATGGTCCCCGCTCCAGCTCTGTGACCTCATCTTGTTCCACTCTCAGCCACACTGGCCTCCTTTCAGACCTTCTTCCCCACTCAGGGCCTTCACGCCTGCAGGGCTCTCTACAGGGAGGCCCCTCCCCCACGTCTCCGAGTCTGCCCCTTCTCATCCTGCTGGGACCCCCATGCAGGCTCCTGCCCTAAGAGGCCCTGGGTGCTGGTCTATCTCCCAGGAGGGCAAGGGCCAGGCCTCTTTTGCTCCCCACAGTCTCCTCAGGGCCTGGCACAGAGCCTGGGATGGTTCTCCAAAAATGTGTTATAGAATAAGCTCTAATTCCATGCCAAGGACAATGACTGAGGAGGACTCTGGAGAGCAACCAAACTGGATTTGAAATCCGGCACCACCACATGCTGCGCCACTGAGAAGCCTCTTAACCTCCCTCCCTCAGCCTTGGCTCCTTCAGCCACATAAGCAGAAGTTGCGTGAGTCCTACCTAGCACATGGATCCCATTCTAGCTCCTACGGGGCCATGAACGGCTTGGGCTGTGCCCTTGCCCAACCGGAGGGCTTTGGAGGGGAGGCAGGGGGCAGCAGGAAGGGGAAGAAGGACAGAAGTGAGACGAAGTGGTGGAATGCTCCTGGCTCTGGCTTCCAATGAGCAAGGATCCCTGTTCTTGTATTTAGCGAACATTTATCTCGTGCTTACTGCATGCTAGGTCCTGTTCTAAGCATTCTGCAATGTGACGTCATTTAGTCCTCAGAGAACCTCAGCGCGAGGACTCCGAGTGCTGCCGTGTGACAGATGGGGGAGGCTGAGGCACATTTATAACTTGCTCAAAGTCCCAAAGCAAGTCAGCGATGGCGCTGAGATCCCCACCCAGGTAGCTGGGCCCCAACTCCGGGTCCTAACCTCTGTGCTGGGCCGCCTCTCCATGACCTGTGTCCCCTCGCTTCCCAACCCCTTTCCCCTCTCAGGATGTGACAGAGACTGAGAAGCTCATTGCAACCACTGGCCCACAAGCCCTTCAGAAGGACCCAAGGCACCTAAGCATGGCTCCCCCTCTGGAGGGGTGGCCCAGGCGCTGAGAGCCCTCCGGAGGCGGGAATGGCCGGGGCCCCTCACTTCCTGCTGCAGCTCCTGGACGCGGTTACTCAGCTGCTTCGCTCTGGTTTTCGCGCCCTCTGACTCTGCCATCAGCACCCGGTTCTTTTTGGATAGCTCGACGATTTTGGTGGCGATTGCATCCCCAGCCACACCGGCTGTTCCTAAAATGGAGGGAAATGGCGAGGGCAGTTAGAAACCCAGACAGCGGAGCCAACTCAGGCCGCACCACCAACAGCCAGGGTTTTAGAAGCTCAGGCTGCTTGGTGGGATGCTCACGCAGGGGCGGGGGCTCCGGAGAGTCGCCCCACGCCGAGGCGCCCTGAGACCCAGCTCCAGCGAGTGGACGCAGCCACTTGGGGATTCAGCATGTTCGAAGAAAATTATAAAGCCAGGGAGCAACGCTTTAATTCTATGGGAGGTAAGTTTATCGTGCCGATTCTTCGGGTCCTCCTCAGTGGCAGGGCTGCATATCCACACCTGACGCCCTGTAACTTTGCTCTGCCCTCCAGTGAGAAGGGAGCGCCCCCTGGGTCCCCAGGCCTGCCTGACTCTGGGCTCAGCCAAGGACTTGTTTTGGCCAATGGGATGTTAGCAGACAAGGTGCAGGTGGAGGCTTGAAAAGCTCTCGTGCAGGTAAACTCACCCTTTTTGCTTATGCCACCTCTACAGGAACAACACAGCCAGGCCAGTTGGCTGGTCCCAGGAAGGGGACAAGAGACACATGGAACAGAGCTGGCCCACCCTAGCCAAGCCTGGCCTGGATCAGCGAGTCCCCAACCAACCCCCAGGTGTTGGAGCTAAATCGATGCTCACTGCTAAATGCTGCTGAGATCGTGTGGTTGCTTCTCCACGGCACTCTGTGGTAGCACCTAATAATACAAACACAACTGTTCACTGAGTTTCTACCACGTGTCAGGTGCTCTTGGTGTTAGGGTTTCAATGGTGAATAGAAAAGGCTTACAGATAATAAAAAAAAAAACATAAATATGTGTCCCGATATCTGGGAGGAATAAGTGCTATGAAATAAACTGACACTGGGCAAGGGAGTGAGAGTGATGGGGTGACGGTATTTCGGGGGTGGACAGGAAAGGTCTCTCTGAGGAGGTGACATGTGAACAGAGACCTGGATGAATGAAGTGAGGGACCAGCCACGCAGAAGAGTGTTCTCAGCAGAGGAAATGGCATGCGCGAAGGGCTGGGGGCAGGGAAGTGCGCGGGGGGTCCGAGGAGGCGGCTGGAAGCCCGTGGCAAGGGCAGGAGCCTGGAGCAGGGGCGGTTGGAGGGGTGTAAGCGGGGCAGTGTGGGGCCCCACGGAAGGCAGGTAGTGGGGGCCGGCCTCGCGTGGCCACTGCGTGGCTTTGCAGCCCCTTGCCTTCCTGGAGGGCACCGTCCCACCAGCACGAAGGCGGTTTTGGCTGGATGGTCTGCAAGGTCCCTGAACGATTCTGATGCTCCAGCAGTGGGTTGTTGGCAGAGATACACTATTTCTCTTCCCTTGTGCATGCTTGAAATTCTTCATAATAAAAAGTTATTTAAAGAAAAAAAAAGGACTACTTTTGAGACTGTAAAGTGTCTCAGAGCAAGACCGAGGTGGAAGGTCAATAAAGGTACTTGAAGGTTTTCAAGTCAACTCAGCCGAGGCTTGTGCTGCTGGCAGGACCTGGCAGTGAGGAAGGCAACAAGGGGCAACTGTCCTCGGCCACCTCACGTCCGCTGAACAGGATGAGGACAGACAAAGGGCTCAGGACATGGCGGGAAACCAGGCCTAGAGGTACGAATGGTCCAGGGGTAAGTCCTTTGGGTTATTGTCTTCCTCCCAGGACTCAAAAGCAGTACAAATCCTGGAACTTGACGTCAGAAAGAGGTCTCAGATGAGCCCTCTCTAACCCCAAGGGCAGGAAGGGGAGCTTGGGGACGACGGGAAACATCCTCTGGGTATTTTTTCCAGTTCTCACCCAACCCTGTCTCCAGGCAAGCCCCACCCACCCTTGAGCTGCCACCCACGACAGTGGGGCAGCAGCGAATGGACAGCACAGAAATGCTAAGTATCTGGGTTAATACGGTAGACTGTTCTGGTCCCCTTACGTTCTTTACAATATGTTTAATGCTTGAAGCAAATGTGGTAACACCGTCTGATGGGATTTTCAGTATATAGAAATAGGAAATATAAAAGCTGCAACAGAATGGGGAGGATAAAGGGACCTATATGGAGGTAAAACGTCCTCATTCCACTTGAAATGATAAAACAGGAACTCTAAGTAGACTGTGAAAAGTTAAGCATGTAACCACTAGAGCAACCACTAATAAACAGTACAAAGAAATGTAGTTTAAAAAACTAAATTATAACGATGGCTAAAAATCCCGCCAAGGAAAAACCAGTCTACCAGTTGCCAGCACCTGTCACCTGTGGCCTCGTTCAAAACCACGAACTGGGCCAGTCAGACTCTTCTCTTCCAAATGGGAAGCTGGAAATCAGAAATGGTGACTTCAGACTGTGAACTGGATTTAAGAGGAGAGATTTAAGGGAGAGTCGGAGCTGGGAACCAGGCGAGGCCATGAGCGAGCTGGCAGAGACAGGGAGAGAGAGGGACGCGGGGTGGGCTGTGGGGAGGGGGCAGCCCCAGGCCCTGTGTCCCGGGTCTCCTGGGCTCGGAGGACCTCCTGCTCTCCCTGGAGCCCAACCAGCTTCCCTGCAGCCTGGCAAAAGGGCAGGCTGCCCCTTCGCATCTGAAGCGCAAGCGTGCTTCTGTCCTCACAACACAAAGCCTGGTCTTCAGTGTTTTGTTTTAGACAGAAAAGGCCAAAGCATGGAGGGAGACACAGTGCTTTGCTGTCTCAGTCATCACAGGTCCCCTGGATAGGTACACCCGCCCTTCAATGCAGTTAAGGTCACACGCAGGGGAGGCGCACTGGCGGACGTCGGGTGAGCCCCAATGCCCTCTGTGATTGGCGAACTGATTTTGTGGTTTGTTAGTCAGCCACCCAGGGGTTGCTCAACGGGCACACCTGGAGCAGAGGCCAAGGTCCCCACCAGATCCACAGGGCCAAGGTCTAGCTCATAACCACAGAGCCAACGTCCAGCCCACACCCCCAGGGCTAAGGTCAATCCTAAACCCACAAAGTCCCCACCAGGTCCATGGTACCAAGGTTTCCACCAACAGAGCCAAGGTCCAGCCCAGACCTGAAGGGCCAAGGTCCATTCTAGATCATGCTGGGTCCTAGGAAATCCCCTGGGAACAGCTAGTTTAGTTTCCCTGTCTCATCCTCCTTTCTGGAGCAGCTTTCTGGAGCTTCCTTCTGGAGCAAGTAGAGTAAATGCCTGTTTCTACTGGGGCTTTCTCATGTCCACCATTCAATGTTGGAGCCGGAGCACCAACAAAAAATGGACCCCGTTGACCCACTGAGCATGCAGTGAACACCATGCAGAACCCTGTCATGAGTCCCAGCTGCGTCCCCAACACTGCGGGGAGCCCGCTGCCCCGCTACCCCTGAGGCTCCCACATTCCTGTTTCCTGGCGTGCTGGCCTCCTCGGTCTGCTCTCTTCCTCTGCCCACTCCCTCATTTCCAGGGCTCATCTGGACAAGCTGGACCACGCTGGGCCGCTGTCACTCTCCCCTGGGCACCTGCCCTCTGGAGTCTGCTGTTTGCGCTGCCGGGTGGGTTCCACAACAGCAGGGCCCCGACGTCGGGGCGCCTGGAATTCAGGGTAGGGACGATCGCAACCATGGTGGCCAAACCTGTGAAGGCGAATCTGTCCTCTTCTATTTTCTTTCTGAGGTGTTTGATTTCAAAGTCCCTTTCCTTCAGCAGCTTATACAACCGCCCGTTCTCATCCACTGTTTCCCTAAGCTGATTGCGAAGCTGTTCGATCTCGTCTTCGATCACCCTGCAAGGCAAAGGCCGAATTACTGCTTCCTCACAGGGACCGGGGACCGGGGGCCGGCCTCCCTAGCCTGGTTTGTTGCACCTCCTTGGGCGCTAGGTGGTGAAGGAACTGATCTGTACGAAACAGGAACAAGAAATTAATGAAACCTCAATGAGTAGATTTTAATGCACTGGTTTCAAAACTGAGCGGTTCAGCGCATGGGTGCCACACACACACGTGCACGCACACAGAAAAGGAGAGAAAGGTTTTGAATGACATGGTTTACTGTGGATTCAACAGGGAGCAACATAAACCCTGAGAATTGTCCGAGAATTCGTTTTATGTCTAAGCACCCACGGAACATGCACAAAAACGTATTAATATAGCCTACAAAGGCAATCCTAGCAAATTCCAAAGAAAGGACATCATACAGACCATTTTCTTTCATAGCAATTAACTAAACTTAGAAGTCAAAACTAAAAAATATAGTAAAAATTTAAAACACAAAACTGCAAACCTCTGGACTAAAAAAAAACAAAACACTCCTAAGTTATTTCTGGATTAAGAAGAAATTGTAATATGTATTCTCAAGCGTTTAGAATGGATGGACTGCAGAAGCAATCCATGTCAAAACGTGTGAAATGCAGCTAACGCGATACTTAGGAAACATATTCTTCACTGTATACACACAGTAGAAGGCCAAACAGAATCTGTTCAGACAGAACAGGTGGTTGGTTGGTTTTCAGTACTATAAATTGTCTGTAAGGCTCTTTTTAGAACACAAATAACATGTGATGGTAGGTCTGCCATCACTTCCAATGTTATGAATGGAACAGGCACTCTAGAGACAGTTGCTAGGAAAGTAAGTTATAGGAGTTACAGGTTATAGTCACTTAGATAACAGCTATTATTATCATTGTTGTTGTGAATCTATCAATGGCTCAAGTCTCCATCAATTCCAGTTTCTTGGATTTGGGCAAAGATCATTTCCAAATAGGTCTGGGGTTAACTTAGAGATAATATTTAAGAGCCATATGAATTCTTTCAATTTTTGAGAGACTTTTTTTTCTCAATTAGCATTTTCTGTAGGCCATTTTGAAAATTGAGAAACGATAAAAAGTAGAATTTGAAGATGGAGAAAATAGATTCTGGGTGAAGCCAGAAGCACAGAGACAGCCCAACAACTGTTTGGTGTTCATGTAAAAACACAAGCAGAGAATTCTGTGTCAAGACAGACTCCTGTTTCTAATAACCGGTATAGATCAATATGCATCTAGGTGATGTCGACTTCAGAGCAAACTGAAAGTGGATTATTTACCACTTTTCCACCAACTGTAAAATAGCAAGGAACCCACCAAGAGCTTCTTTAGGACAGACAGGTGTGTGTGTTGTTATGTCACGAAGGGAACACTGGCATGGGAGAACGATCCCGGGGAGGTCTGGACAGCGATTTTTGATGAACCACTGAAGTCATCCAATCAGCTCCTCAGAAACCCAAACACAGTTTTCGTGAGAAACTACGTAAGAAAATCCAAGTGAATAAACTACACCCTGATGAGTTTCCCAATTTCAATTTGACTTTTGGTGGTTTTTAAGTGCATTTCATATCAAATTTTGTCCACAGGAGTGCAGACCTTCTATCAGGCGCAAGAGTCTTCAATAACCACCTCTGTGCCAGCCCCTCTGCGTCTCACCCGACGAATGCACATCTCGTCGACCTGACTGCCCGCAACCATTTCTCCCCCGCCTGCCGGCCTCCCTGTGGTGCTCCTGGCAGAGCTCAAGCCTGTGTTTACCTCTGCTCGAAGCTGCTTTTCGAGTTTTGCTCCCCAACTTGGAGAAGGCTGAGGCCATCGAAGATCTCTAAGGGCTCTTTTGGGTCGTCATCAGCTCTGCTGTTGACGCTCAGTTCCTTTTCCTTCTGTTTCTCCATCCGCTTCTGTAACCTTTTAAGCTGCATCTCCTGCATGGCCTTGAACTGGAGCCGCAAGGTGTCCTGCGAGCCTTCATCTGCTGCCATCTTGCCCTAGGAGTCGGGGGAAACAGTCTGAGCGGAAGCAAACTCCATAAAGGGCACAGTCCCCAAGAGTGCTCAGTACGTAGTCAGCTGGGTCCGCAGCCCCCAGCCCTGGAGCTTCCTGCTTAGCTTTGCATGTGGCCACGTGGAAGCTCAGAAGACCCAGCCTCACTTCGAATCCCGTGAAAACCGAAGCTGAGCTGGGCACCCTCCTCTAGCCCTGACTGTGCCGCCAGACTGCGAAGGGCGTCAGCACACTCCGCCGTCACTCAGACTCAACACTTCACCCCTTCCCGCCCCGAAAACAGTGGCGCCCAACTCCCGCGGAACATCAGTGTTTCCTAAAATATACCAATGCTTGGGTACAGCCCTGGGCCAATGAAATCTCAATTCCTAGGAACGAGATTCGTTACTTTTAAAACTGAGGTATAATTTTGAGGTCTAGTTTACATACAGTCACGGGCATAAATCCTGAATACACAGGTCAATGAATCTTTCCATAACTATGTACTCTGGTGACCGCCAGGTCAATGTGTACGGTGCTACCTTTCCCTGAACAGGTTATCTTGTGCCCTCGCCAGCCCATCGTCCCCCCAAGGTAATCGCTATTCTGACCTCTGCCACTGAGGATGAGTTTTGTCTGTTTTCTTTTTAATCAGCTCCGATGAAGTGTGATTTACACACAATAAAATACATCAATTTTATGTGTGCAAATGAGTGTTGACCGATATATACTACTGTGTAAACCACCATCACCATGACAGAACATTTCTATCACACCAAAAAGTTCCTCTGGGTCCCTTTGCAACCAATTCCCCTGCCCGTCCCAATCCCAGGCAAACTCAGGTCTGTTTTCTGTCACTACACTGCCTTTTCTAGAATTTCATACAACTTGAATCATACAGTAGGCAGTCTTTTGTGGTTTGTTTTTTGTTTTGTTTTGTTTTTATTTGTTTGTTTTGTTCTGCTTAGCACTACCTTTTGGAAATTCATCCATGTTGTCGGATTCGCCACTAGTTCATTCTTTTTCATTGCTGGGTAGTATTCTGTTGTACAGATATACCATAGTTTCTTCATATATTCACTTGTTATTGGACACCTGAGATGTTTCCATTTTTGGCTACCATGAATAAAGCTGTTACGAATATTCATATACGAGAATGTCTTTGTGCAAACATGTTTTTATTTCTCTCGGGTAAGTACTTAGAGTTGGAAATGCCTGGTTATACGGTAAATTTATGTTAGCTTTATAA
The DNA here is from genome assembly GCA_004026545.1 of Mormoops blainvillei. NCBI lineage: Eukaryota > Metazoa > Chordata > Mammalia > Chiroptera > Mormoopidae > Mormoops > Mormoops blainvillei. The sequence continues at coordinate 40,073 of PVJD01007741.1, forward strand.
GAAACCACTAAATTGTTTTCCAGAGTTACCACACTATTTACGTTCCTACCAGTAGGTCATGAGAGTTCCAGTTGCTCCACATTCTTGTCAACACTTAGTATGGTCACTATAAATTTCAGTCTTTCTAGTGGGTATGTAGTGTTACCTCAATGTGGTTTTAATTTGCATTTTCCTGATGGCAAGTTATGTTGAGCAACTTTTCACATGCTTTCTGGCCATTTCTGTGATATGTTTGCTCACATTTTTTGCCCATTTAAAAATTGTGCTGTTGCTCTGGGTGGAGTAGCTCAGTGGATTGAGTGCCAGCCTGCAAACCAAAGGTTTGCTGGTTCGATTCCCCAGTCAGGGCACATGCCTGGGTTGTGGACCAGGTCCCCAGTAGGGGGCGTGCAAGGGCAACAACACACTGATGCTTCTCTCCCTCCCTTTCTCCCTTGCTTCCCCTCTGTCTAAAAATAAAATAAATAAAATCTTTAAAAAATAAATAAATAGTGTTGTCTTCTTATTGAGCTCCTTTTTAAAAAAAATTATTCATTTTTAGAGAGAGGGGAAGGGAGGGAGAAAGACAAGGAGAGAAACATTGATGTGAGAGAGAAACATCGATCTTGTATGTGCCCTGACCAGGGACCGAATCCACAGCTCAGGCATGTGCCCTGACTGGGAACTGAACCGGCGATCTTCTGCTTAGCGGGATGATGCCCGACCAACGGAGCCACACTGGTCAGTGCTTATCGAGTTCCTTATATGTTCTGGATGTTTGTCTGCTTTTGAATTTCACATAAATAGAATAAATAGAGCACCAAAAATGGAATTTTAAAACTCTCCCCAAATGCTTTTAAAGTGTAGCCGGTGTTAAGCATCCCTGACTCAAGCCAACCTTGTCACACCATTCATCCACCATCTGATTACTCATAAATCTTGCTGATTCTCCATAAACGTCTTCAGATCTGCCCCCTAGCCCCATCCCCACTGATCCCACTCTCATGGTCACACTCACGGCCACCTCAGGACATTGGCACTTGCTGTTCCCGATCCCTGGAATGTTCTCAGACATCCGCCTTGCTCTCCTTGTCAGAGTGGCCTTCCTCACCATTCTACTGTACCCTCACCCCACGCCCTTCACCCTGTTTTACCCTTCTCCATCGCACTTAGCTTCAGCGGACACATTACATGTTTGTTGATTCTCTTCCTCCCTGCCAGTCCCACACTGGCGGGCATGTGCGATGTTCACTGCTGCTGTGTAGCAGGCATGGAATTAGTACTTGGTAACGGAATGATGGATGGATTTGCCCCAGGACTGCTCACAGGTCCCTACTGCCCTCACTGCCCCACTCCCTCTTCCCACCCCTCCTGCAGTCTAGCCTGACTTCATTGATGAACTACTTTCTCTAAAGCACGGCTCTGAGACTGACATGCCCTGGCACCGAAAGCTTTAGCAGATGCCCGTTAGCCCCTAATCAAGTCCAAAGGCATGAAAGGCTTTGGAAGGTTTGGCCTCAGTCTCTCCTTCCAGCCTGTTTTCCCCTTAATGTGGTTGCATCTAGTGTCACTTTGCTCCGACGCCTCCCAGAAAACAAAGCCTGATGAGCTTAAATTTCCATTGAGTCCAACTTAAACTTTTCTGCAAAGGGCCAGATAGTAAATATTTTAAGCTCCGTGGCCCATATGGTATCTGTTGTAACCATTGTACTCTGCCATTGCAGTGAAAAGCAGCCACAGACAAGATGTAAATGAGTGGGTGTGGCTGCATTCCAATAAAATTTGATTACAAAACTAGGCAGTGAGCTGGGTTTGGACTGTGAGCCTTAGTCTGCCAACCCGATTAGAGGAATTTTGCCTGAAAAGGTGTCTAGAGATTGAAGAAAACCCTATTGGGCCAATTATTTGAAAACGTAACAAATAGAGTTTAAAAATAAATTAATCCTGTGATTCCCTATTTTTGTAGATTTTAGGAAGGGACGACCATCTACTTCGTTTTCCAAATCGGGTCACCTTGGCGAGTGCAAGGGAGAGCTATTAATAGCCATTCTGGGTCGACGGCGAGTTAGGAAAGCAACTTGGAGGCTGTGGTCAGCGTGTAAGGCTGTGCTTCCTGCCTGTACTGCCCACTGGGCGAACTGGAGCCCTTTAAAGAGGCTGATGCTGGGTCCCACGCCCAGGGATTCTGATGTCATCGGTCAGGGCACAGCCTGGGTGTCGGATGCTGTGGTCTGGGCTACCGTATGAGAAGCCGGGTCCAAGCTGAGTCGGCCCCTGGAGTTCAGGGTGAACTTGGCTTGGTAGCAACTACGTGAATCTAAAACATTTCTATACCTCTCCAGGCCTCGGTCCTTTATTCAGTAAGCAAGAGATGATGATGCGCTGTGAGGGGACAGATGAAAGGGCAGTGTGAAAACATTTTGTCAGCCATGCCATTGGTAGAAACAAAATGTTATCTTCTCCCTTCCTGGTGGTCTTTGTTGAGGACTCCCTTCCTCCTCCTCTTGCCCCGCATCCAGACACTTGTCGTCCCTCACAGTGATCCCTGTGACCCTTCAGCATAAAGCCTTGCCTGGCTGCTGGGCCCACAGTGACCAAGCCTCATGACGGCTGCCCCAGCCTCCGCAGCCACTGCCTCACATTACAAGGTCACTTCCACTGCACCTCATCTCCTGCCTGCCCCAGAAGTTGGGGAGCATCGGGTTCACCCCAGTCCCGGCCCAGTGTCTCCCTCTCTCTGGCTACGTGCTTCCCACCTTAGCTGCCTGGGTCTTGTCTTGTCCCTTCAATCCCTACTGCACACGACCGTCTGGGACCTTTCTAAAGCCAGATCTAAGCGGCTCCTGCCTCTGCGAGACCCTCCAGGACTCAGAATGCACCCGGACTGCCAAGGGCCTGGGACTCACACATGCACTCCGCCTGCCCGAGGGCCGCATCCGCCCGCAGACGTTTCTGTTTGACTCTCACAGAATATTATGTTAGGATTTGAATTTGTTGCCAACATTCAACATTTGTAGATTTCAATTAAATCCAGACTTCCAGTTTCTTTTGTAAGAGTTTATGGACCTGGCAATGCTGAGCCCATGGTCCCACATGGACAGCAGCTGCTGGGCTGAGGGCAGGGTCTGTTCTTTCCACTCAACCTCGGTCCCTACCACTCCCAGATGCTGCTTCTGGCACAACAGCTGCCCGTTGTCATTGCGGTAAATGCTGTTCTCTCTCTTCCACCTGTGGGATTCACCCTTTTCACCTCCCATCAGCCCCTGCAGCTATCTGGGCTTATAACCCCTGCTAAGGCTCAAGCCTGGAGGTATCTCAAAGCTGGCTTCAGCCACTCTCCCTGCCTGGGATGCCTCCTCCCCAGGCTCCCTACACAGCCCTTCTTCCCACAAACCCTTGTTTAGCCTTTCGGGTCCCCCTGGGGCGACTCTGCGGGATCCTAGAATCCCCTGGGTGTTCCTTGATCACTAAACTTAAACTTACCTCAATGTGTTAGATTCATTTATGACTTTTTCTATTCTTTCACTTTACTAAGAGGCCTCTCAAAGTCTTATGTCTTATATATTTTTTAATTCTTGGGACCTTGCCCAGAATGAGCCTTCAATTAATATTTGTAGAATTGTCACTGAATGAACGTAGCAGGTACTCTAGGATGAAAGAACGAACGAATGAATGAACACAGTAACTCTTCAAGCTTTTTTCCTTTCCTATTCCCAACTTGCACTTGGAGTCAGTGGGGGACAGGTTCTTCTAGGATGTACACTGTTTCCTGGGCAAATTACTTTATCTCTCTGTGGTTCAGTTTACTCATCTGCAAAGTGGGAAGGTACTCATTAAATACTTAACAGGGTAGTTGTGAGGATTAAATGAGAGAATGAATGGAAGGCATGCAGGGCCTGGCATAAAAGCACTCCTGAGAATTCAGCTGTTATTATCTTTCTCATCATATGAATGTGGTGCCCTTGGCCCAATAAGCCTCCTGGAAGACAGACAGCAGGCCTGCACTAACGTGCACAGCCGTCCCCTCAGCCCCTGGGGCCGAGCATCTGCTCTGTGCTACGCACGCAGCCAGTGGAGGTTTGAATTTAATTGGTCTCGGCTGTGGCCTGGGCATCTGTCTATTTTTAAAACTTCCCACAGGAGTCCAAAGATGAGCCAGAACTGAGGGCGGAAGGCCTGAGGGCTCTGAGAGCCCGGGTGGGGCACCGGCAGCAGAGACGGGCACCTCCGTCAGCCTAAAGCGGAGTGATGAGAAGCTGGGCGGCAACGAGCAACTGGAAGCCAACATTTTAAATGCAGTTTTACATTTGCATAAAAATGGAAATACTTGGGTATATCTCTAACAATATGTACAAGATTCATATATGGAAAACTATAAAACTCAAAAGAAATCAAATAATTAAATAGATATTCCATGTACATGGATAGGAAGACTCAATATTGCTAGTATGTCAGTTCTTCCCCAATTTATCTACAGATTTAACACAATTGTAAGAGAAATTCCAGCAAGGTACTTTGTGAATATTGACAAGTTGATTCTAAATCGTATATGAAAGGCATGACTCAGTGTAGCCAACACAATAGGAAGGAAAAGAACAAATTTGTAAGATTGATGCTTCGATTTCAAGACTTGCTATAATGCTACGGTAATCAAGACAGTGCAGTATTTGTGAAGGAAGAGACAACTAGGTCAAGAGAAAAGGACAGAGAGCCCAGAAACAGGCCCGCACAAAGAGAATCAACAAAAACAAGCAAAGGCGATCCAATGAAGAAAAAGCACTCTTTTCAACAAACGGTGTGGGAACAACTGGGCATCCACGTGCTACAAAATGAATGCAGACGCAGACCTTACACCCTTCACAAGGATGAACTCAAAATGGTTCATAGGTCATTTTAGACCTAAGTTCAAAATGCTAAACTATAAAACTGCTAGAAGATAATATAGGGGAAACTCTAGGTGACCTTATGTTTGGCAATGAGTTTTTAGATACAAAACCAAAAGCATGATCCATGAAAGAAGAATTTGGCAAGTTGGATTTTATTAAAATTAAAAACTTCTGCTCTGCAAAAGGCACAGTTAAGAGAACGAAAAGACAAGCCGCAGACTGGAAGAAACCCTGTAAAACACACCACCTGATAAAGGACTGTATCCAAAATATACCAAAAAAATTCTTAAAACTTAACAATACGGAGACAATCTAATTAAAAAGTGAGCAAAATATCTGAACATACACTTCAGCCAAGAAGATCTACAGACGGCAGACAAGCATATGCAAAGTTCAAAATAATATGTCATTAGAAATTACAAATTAAAACAACAAGAGAACACTACACGCCTATTAGAATGGCTAAAATCCGAAACACTGACAACACCAAGTACTGGCAAGGATGCGAAGCAACAGGAATGCCCTTGTTCATTGCTGGTGGGAATGCAAAATGGTACGGCCACAGTGGAAGACAGTTTGGCAGTTTCTTTCAAAGCTAAACATAGGCTTACCACATGACCCGGCAAACATATTTGCCCAAATGAGTTGAAAACCTGTCTCCACAAAAAAACTGTAAGCAAAAGTTTATAGTAGCTTTATTCATAATTACCGAAAATCAAAAACAATCAAGATGTCCCTCAGTGGGTAAATAGATCAACAAACCGGCACACCTATACAATGGAATATTATCTACTGATGAAATGAAATGAACTTCAAGCCACAAAAAGACATGAATGGAACTTAAATGCATATTGCTAAGTGAAGAAGTCAGTCTGAAAAGGCTGCATTGCTGCATGATTGCAACTATATGACATCCTGGGAAAGACAAACCTAGAGAGAGAAGTAAATAGACCAATGGTTGCAGGGGTTGTGGAGAGGAAGGGAGGATGAACAGCAGAGCACAGGGAGCGTGTAGGGCAGTGAATGTATTCTGAATGGTACTGTAATGGTGGATACATGGCATTATTCTTTTTGGCAAAACTCATAGAATTGTGCAATACAAAAAGTGAACCCTAATGTAAACTATAAACTTATAAAGTTAATAATAACATTATAGGATTATCAATGGTAACAAATATACCTTACCAATGCAAGATGTTAATAATGGGGAGAAGGGGAGAGGAATATATGGGTCTTTCTGTATTTTCTGTCCAGCGTTTCTGTAAATCTAAAATTGGTCTACGAAATAAGGCATATATATAGAGAGAGATAGAGCCGTGGGATAGGGAGATGGCACCCACCCACCATGGCACTTCCTGTGGTAAAGATCCCAGAGGCAGTTGAGTGCATAGGGGACAGGGACCAGTGAGGAGGGGCTGAGGTCCCATCCAGACATGGGGCTCCCTTGCCCCTCCAGCCTGCCACTTTCTCTCCTTCTCATCCCTTCCTTCCTTCCTCCCTTCCTCCTTTCCTCCCTCCCAGGAACCTCCTGGGGTCCTGAGGGTGGAGGGGAGCCAGCCTGAGAAGCCTAGCTGGGCGCCCTTATAGGACCAGGCTCACCGACTGCCTGCCAGACCAGCCTCAATGCAGGGATGGGTTTGGGTTGTGGCTGGGGTGAAGATGACTGGGTCGCCGGCAGGAGCCCCGCGCCGAGGAGCACTCTTCGACGACTCCCCGCTCTTGGGGGGGGTGGTACTGGCCCTGGGGCGGCAGGACGGGGGAGGTGGGTGCACCCAGGTCGCGCAGTTCCCGCGTCCACCCTCGTGGTGCGAGAGGCATCCACAGCAGAGACCAGAAGAGGGCGCCAGAGGTCTGGCGGACCGGAGTTGAAGCTCTGACTGCCTCCTATTCTGTGGCTTTGGGCAGGTGATCCTCCCTTTGCGCCTCACTAACCCTTGCACCGCACAGAAAATAAGTGCCCAGAGAGCCAAGAGGCTGTGCATGAAGACTCAAAGAACCAAGGGAGGAGAGTCCTCACTCTGCGTCCCGCGTGCTGTGAGCATCCGGCCACGGGCAGCGCGCTCGGGCGAGCGTGTGCGCTCCCGGTCCGGGCCAGGACCCCCGGCCGCTGCAGGCTCCCCGGGCCCCGCTTCCCCGCACTTACAGCGCTCACTCCGCTCCTGCCTTCTGGGGCCACCGCAGCTGGGCCACCTCTTCCGGACGCTTCTCGCGCTGCCCGGACAACTGTCACCAAGGAAACCAGCTACGCCAGCCACGTCACGTCACCACGGTCTATGGCGGCCCGGAGGGCACCGGAGTTGAGAAAGTGACAGAGGTTCGGGTAGTCCTGGGTGCTGTGGTATCTGTCGCAAGGAAACAGGTGCGGCGGGCTCGCAGCGGCTGTCGTGTGCCTGGAGACTTTAAAGTAGGTCCAGTGGTCCGCTTCTGGAACATACGTTTTGAAAGTTTTGTGGACCAAACGTTCTGCACAAAGGTGAGCATTCTACCACGTTCCTGCAGGGGAGTTGAAAAGTTAACGATCCCACCCACCATGAATGTCTTTGAAAAATGTAAAAACCAACAACAACAACAACAACAACAACAAAAATCCTGGGGGAAAGGTCATGTTGTGATGGTAAATGAAAAAAGCAGGACAAGGAATAGTTATTGCTAAATAAGGTTATGTTTTTTAAAACTAGGCATAGAAACAAGACTGGGAGAGATGGCACGGAAGTGGTGTAAGTTATTATATTTGGGTGCTTAAACGGCAGTGCTGTTTTTATGTTTACACTTTAGAGGGTTTTTAATATAATGAACATGGTTTATTTTCACAGTGGAAAACACTTCCCAGTTTAAGCCACTGCTATATTCAGGAGTATATGGGGGTGGGAGACAAATTTCTAGGAAAGGAGATCCAAGGAAGCTTTCCAAATATTTATCCGGGCCTCTATAATTTGAGAATCTTCAGCTATCTCATAGATGTCTTTCTTCCTTTTTAACCTCTAAAGCCTCCACTCATAGACATGCAGGACGATGTAGGCACCAGACCACATTTTGTAGAACTTTAGCACAATATCACAACCAGAATATTCATATTCACACAACCCATCTATCTTATTCAGATTTTCCCAATTTGACTTGTATTCGTGTGTGTATTTAGTTCTGTTCAATTTTATCACATGTGCAGGTTTGATCACTGAAGTCAAGACACTGACCACTTAAATCACAAGAATCCTCCTTTGTTGGGCTTTTATAACCGCACCCACTTCCCTCTTGCCCTACCCTCTCCCAAGTCCCTCACCCCTGGTGACCACTAATCTGTTCTCCATTTCTAAAACTTTGTCACTTTAAAAATGTTATGTAAATGGAATAATACAGTATGTACCCTATTAGAATTGACTTCCTTTCGTTCTCTGGAGGTTCAGCCAAGTTGTATCAATAATTTCTTTTTATTGTTCAGTGGTTTTCCATGATTGAACCGCTCACTCACTGAAGCACTTCTGGGCTGTTTCCAGTTTAGGGTTATTACAAGTAAGGCTGATATGAACATCCATGTACAAGTTTTTGTGTGAACCTCAGTTTTCATTTTTCTGGAATAAATGCCCCAAAGTACAGTTGTAATCACATGTTTAGTTTCATATACAAGAAACAAATCCATTTTCTCCACATCTTTGCCAGTGTTTGCTGTCACTGTTTTTTAGCCATTCTAATACATGTGTGGTGACATCTCATTGTGGTTCTAATGTGCACGATGGATACTGAAGTCGAGCATTTTTTTTCATTGTGCATCCTTGTTATCTCTCTTTGGTGTAGTGTCTGGTCTTGTCTTTTTGCCCAATTTCTAACTGTTGAGTTTTGAGAATTCTTTGTATGTGCTAGATACAAATCCTTCGTTGGATACGTAGTTTGCAAATATTTTCTCCTAGTCTGGAGCTTGTCTTTTAATCCTCTTTACATGGACTTCACAGGACAAAAAATTTTTATTTTGATTAGGTCTAATTAATCAATTTCTTTCTTTTTTGGATCGTGCTTTTAGTGTCAAGTACAAGAACTCCTCTTCTAGCCTTGGATCCCGAAGCCTTTCCCTCATGATTTTCTAAAAGTGTTAGAGTTTTAAGCTCATGATTTACTCTGATGTAATTTTTGCATAAGGTATGAGATTTAGGTTTTGTTTTTTGCCAGTGAATTACCAGCCCCATTTGTTGAAAGGTGTCCTTTCACAAATTGAATTGCTTCTGAATCCTTGTCAAAAATCAGCTGAGCGAACTCGACAAAAACAAAAAACCCAGTTGGAAAATGGGCAAAGGGCTTGAATAGACATTCCTCCTAAGAAGACATACAAATGGCCAATAAGCACATGAAAAGATGCTCAACATCACTCACCATGAAGGAAATGCAAATCAAAACCACCATGAAATACCGATTCATACCCATTAGGATGGCTAGGATCAAAACAGTGGAAAGTAACAAGTGTTGGCCAGGATGTGGAAAAACTGGAAGCTTTATGTGTTACAGGAGGGGATGTACAATGGTGCAGCTGCTGTGGGAAAGTTTGATAGTCCCTCAAATTGTCACATAGAATTACCAGCAATTTCCCTTCTGGGTATGTGCCCAAAATATGAAAGCGGGGACTCAAATACTTTACACCAATATTCACAGCAGCATTATTCACAACAGCGAAAAGGTGGAAACAGCCCAGTTGTCCTTCAATAGATGAATGGCTAAACAAAATGCGGTATATCCACATGGTGGAATATTATTTGGCCATAAAAAGGAATGGAATTTGGATACATGCGACAACGTGGATAAACCTTGAAAACATTATGCTAAGTGAAATATCCCAAACACAGAAGGACAAATATTGTATTATTCCACTTGTTATGTACCTACAACATGCAAATTTATAGAGACAGAAGTGGAATAGAGGTTGCCGGCATGAGGGAAAGGGAAATGGGAGTTACTGTTAAAGGTTATGAAATTTCTGTTTGGGATGATGAAAAGGTTCTGGAGGCAGATGGTAATAATGGTTGTATAGCATTATAAATGTCCTTAGTGTTACTAAATTGTACACTTAAAATGGTTAAATGGTAAATTTTGTTATGCATATTTTACAATAAAAATTTTTAATGATTTTTAAAATCCTCACCTGGGGATATGATTATCGATTTTAGAAGAGAGAGGAAGGGAGACAGAGAAACATCCATTGACTGCCTCCTATCCTGTATGCACCCTGACTGGGGATCAAACCCGCTACCAGGGATTGAACCTGCATGGGACGACACTCCAACCAACTGAGCCACCCAGACAGAGCTACAATAAAATTTTTTTTAAAAATCCTCACCTAGGGACATGTTTCCATTGAGGAGAGAAGTAGGGGTTGGGTTGGGGAGGGGAAAAAGAGACAGACACAGACAGACATCGATTGTTTGCTTCCCATATGTGCCCCAACAAGAGACTGAACCCAGAACCTAGGCAAGGCATGTGCCCTGACTGGGAATCGAACCAGCAACCTTTTGGTGTGCACAATGACACTCTAACCAACTGAGCCATGCAGCCGGGGCTACAATAAAAATTTTTAAAAATTAGTTGAGCATATTCATGTGGGTCTAATTGCTCCTTTTTTATAATTCCCAAATTAGGTCCTTCCCACATTTCAGTGTAGCTCCAACTTTAAAGCGGGACCTACATCCACACTTATTTTTTTTAAGATAAGGTCACCAAATAGATTCCCCTTCACTGAAATTATACTCATATTCTCTCCCTGCAAATAAGTAAATATAAGCAGTTAGTGATCCTGCTCTTACTATGAGAAGCAGAACTAAATAAACTCCATCAGAAGTACAAATACCTGGGTTTTAACTCTGTGACATTAGTCAAGTTATAAACCTCAACTTTCTGCTTAAAATAGCAATAGTACCCTTATTACCATTATACTCAACTAGGTCACGAAAAGTGCTTTGTAAACTTGAATGCTCTTCAGTTGTCATGTTTTATTATAGATTTAGCTGTTTTGCCTCAAAATAGAAGTAAGTTTTGCTGGAGCTTAAAGCCAGGTTCCATGTGTCTCTTCCCCACTTCAGGACTCTGTGCTTAGGGACCTCAGCTTTGCAGGTCCAAAATCGAGTTTGGTCATTGTACCAGGAGTGTCTCTTGGGGCTAGACACATGCTAGTCATGGTATTAAGTAATTGGCATGTAAACCAGAACACTAAGCCACCAGTTTACTCTAGGAGATTGTGACCATATATCCAGAGCTACTCCCTTCCCAGAATCAGACACCCAAGAAGCCATGAGTCATCAGAAAAATATTGTGGGTATGGATTCAGAGCAAACAGAGGCAAACTGCTCAAGATATTTTTTTTACCCAGGGTTAAGCCTTATTAATAGTCCTTTTCACAATGGGGAGCTCCCGCATAGATTAAAATTGTTCATTTTTCCCAGGTTCAGGTTCCTTCTGGCTGGAAGGTGCTGGTTATACACTGTCAGTTCTGCCTCTTCCACTCACCATGGATTGGGCTTTTCTTGGCCACTAGCCTCTCATATTATCCCCTGTACAGTTTGTGTTTTAGCTAAATACCATTTTGGCTACAGTCAAACCTTATTTTATCCATGGAGCTATTTTGTCTAAGAAATGTTTGTATATATGGTGATATCATACATCATATTCTGACTTTAAGAGAAAACTCAATGTTCTGCCAAGATTCATTAGTCCTTAGTTCCATGTGACCTCTCTGCTGGATGAGATCTATTCTGGGTCTCCCCCAACCCCTCGGCACAGTGGATTGGTAATATAGTTCATATTTTCCCCAATTTTCTCAATTTCACTGAGTTCATATCACCATCTTTCAAAACACATGAATGAAAGTCAACTGGTCTCAGCGATAACTGGTTTCCTCCTGTTGATTATGTCGCAATACCCTGGGTACTTCCTAGTTAATTCACCTCCTCCACAGTAAAGGCCATTTGTAGATGGGAATCCCATCTTTCTCCTTTTAAAGGCCAACACAAATACTGGCTGAGGATTTTCAGATATGACAATATCTGGGGATAAAGTCGCTAGAGTATATTGGAAAAAATACTGGACTTGGGGCGCTTATGGGGAGAGAGTGTGTGTGTGTGTGTGTGTGTGTGTGTGTGTAGGGTGGAGATGGGGGAAAAGAATGAGTATCGTGTGAACAGGCATGACTTTAAGCACCTGCTGTCCCTTCCATCATGTGGTCTGTCCACATGACCAAGGGTCTTAAGTTCTGGAATTGTGCCCCAGCTCTGTCACTTTTCAATTGTATGGCCTTGAATAGCTCAGAGCTTTCCTCCTTGAAAAAGTCAGGATAATATGTACTTCAGTTTTTGTGCGAAACTAATGGAAGAGTATTAAAATATTTTATATACAGCAAAAGTGTGCGTAAGTCAAGTATTATCACAGTGGAACATGGATTGTGTTTTAAACTCAAATACGGTGAATTTGCAAATAGGTGTAGTTCATTGTGGCCTAGAAGAATTTTAGAAAGCTTTGCCAAAAGTAGCTCTTGGGTTGTCTGTAATTTAAGGAGTGCACTGAGCTCACTGGGACTGCAGGGGAACATTCAGGAAGGGGCAGAACACGAGCAGAGGCGTCGGCGGTGGTGGGCACAGGACTCTTGCATCAGTGGCACCGCCGGAGCTTGGTGGCAGGACAGGAGGTGAAGGGCCTAGGTTTAAAGCGGTGGCAACGAGGAGAGGAAGAGGACAAATCTGAATGTTGAGAGGCTTTGCTTATGAAACACTGGCAGGACCTGGTTTAATAGTGGTCAGTGACAGGAGGAAGCAAAGATGCTTCTCAGTCTGTGCCCAGAGTGACAGTGGGAGATGGAGGGCACCACCGACAGAAATGCGTGAGACAGGGGCACCGGTGGGGAAGACACTAAGTGTGGATGCAGACAAGCTGACCTTAGATAACAGGGCTCCAGCTGAAAGGTAGGGTGGCATTTCCACCTCACACTGCAAAACTTTACTCTGTAATAGTTCAGAGCTACACTGGGGACAGGAAAAGACCGAACACCATTATAAGAAGCTCAAATACTAGAGAAGACCTACTCTTACACTCTTCTCAGGGGAGCAAATGGATGCCGGCCTCCATTCTAGAACCATTTTTCACTACTGAATTTAGGAGAAAATTTTCCAGCTTTTGTCTTGCTAGGAGCAAATTCTTTTGCCTCATTTCAGCGACTAAGGGGAAAGCAGGCTCTCTAAGAATATAGCTACAATGCATGAGCAGTGCTCGTCCTTCCATGAACTTGTATCAGGTAAATCATTCACTGAGAAAGCAGCAGTCCAGTCAAGGCTGGGGCATTCAGTTTCCTTTCTCCAATTTTCCCATTCTACTTGAAGAGCTTTCAAACAGGATCAAAGTATATAATAACTAGCAGTTCCACTATTTGACTCAAGAACTGTAAAATACTTTTTCGTTCAGCTTTGTGCCGACCTAGTAGGCACGTTGCCACAGGCCGTAGATTTACGTGACCATTGATCCTAAATTTCAAGTTCCTACAGTATTTCCTCATCTGAGGCGAGAGGCATGACCCATGTTTAACCCTCTACTCCAAAATTCTGATTGATACAGAGATGGAGGGTACTTGGGGGGTTTATATAAGTGTGGAATCAGATTCCACCTCTAACTACCAGATGTCACTGTAGCTCATTAACTAGACATAGGTAAAGTTCTTTGGGGACAGCAGGATCCTGGATGTGAAAATATGAAGCCTACTTATTCTAACTAATTCAACAAAGACTTACTGAATACCTCTATGAGCCAGGCACTAAGCCGGGGGTTTTGGATGAGAAAGATTACCAAGCCCCGGAACAGACTCGGGGAGGAGGGAGGCGTGGAAGCAGTCATATACCAGCACTTCGGTAACATGTCTGACGGTAAGCCACGGACTCCAACTCTCAGTGAAAAATCAGCACACCATCTTCTTAAGGCAGGACATCATACCTCAGGGATACCTTTTTTTTATCCTCACCCAAAGACTTTTTTTTCATTGCTCAGAGAGAAAGAAAAACGTCAGTGTGAGAGGGAAACATCGAGCAGTTGCTGCCTGGACTGGGAACCAAACCCACAACCTAGGTATTATGTGCCCTGACTGGGAATCAAGCCCAGAACCTTTCAGTTACAGGGCGACACTCCAACCGACCGAGCCACACTGGCCAGGGTCTTAGGGACACCTTTTGACTCCAATCCTGAATTAGGTCCTCAGGCCAGATGTTCCTGTTGCATCCTATACTTAGTATTCATCGTGCTTTTGGTAATCACTTATTTAATGCCAGCCTTCCCTGCTAGACAGTTGTAAGGACAGGGCCCATCTATCTCCTTTGCTGTTGCATCCCCAAGCTTAACAAGAGTTAACAGAAGCGATTTACTGAATTTATTAATGCATCAGGTGCTATGCACTTTACATTCACCATTGCGCTTAATTGTTGCAACAACCCCAGGCCACTGATATTGCCACCATTTCACAGACAAGGAAACCACGGCCACTCGGCTAGTAGGTGGCAGAACCATGAAGCCAGGTCTGATTCAATAAAAAGCATCACCTCGACTTCAGCTACGTTTATGAACGTCCATAATCTGATGCCAGCCTAGTCACCCACCCTTCTTTGGGCAGGCGACCCGCTCCTTCTGTCTTGATCTCTAGCATGTGAACACCTCACTCTTTCTCTCTATCCTCTGGCATTTGTCTAGATCAATTTCTCCCCAATTAGTATTTATTTTCACAAAATCAGTAATATATGCTTCTATTAAAAAGACAGTGTCCCAAAACTTGTTCCCAAATTTGTTCTTCTACAGAAGGCTTATTCTTTATGAAATAACTGTTAGGACTGCCTACAAGCATCTCCTGTAACGTCTATTGGAAGCTGATTAAAGTTCCTAATAGCTTATAAATCACTTTTCTCATCGACTCATATAATGATCTCTAAGATAAACAGGATCATGGAAATGACCTAGACCAATCTCTCACTTCATAGCTAGGAAAGAACTGAAAAAGCCTGATTTAGTCCAGGTTAAACAGTCAGTGGTGAGCCAAAACCATGCTATAACCTCTTCCTAATTTTATGATAGAAACAAAATGAATGCTGCCTGTCCAGCATTAATTTCACAAAGCCCAACATCTCAACACCTGTTGGCATCTACCACCTGACTACACAGGCTCCAGTCCCAAACCTACAGCCTTCTCTAGCTATGTGGCCTTGAATTAGTCACCTCAGTCTCCTCCGCTGTGAAGTGAGATCATAGCTCGATGCTTAGCATTGCTGGGAAACTTAAATGACATTATACTTGAAATGTGCTTACGGCAGTGTGTGGCACACAATAAATGCTCATTAAATGTTAGCCATTATTCCTGTTTGGTAAATATTCTTTAACTGTGGTTCCTACCAAAGGTAAAAAATGTTCTTTCTCTTTTCTGAACTTGACTTTTATGCTACTTTGAGGAATGATTTATTTTTCCAAATTGAAATAAATACAAGACATTGGATGTGTTCATTTACTTTAATGACACCATATTTACCATGTTATCACCATGGAATGTAAATTCAGGTTAGACAGGAGATTTTCACAAGTGTAATAAAGCCATCTGTAGTACACAAAGGTTTGTGTATGATGTCTGACCAGAGCTTGTTCTTAAATCATTAACCACTTCCATTATAGGTAAATTGTTTAGTTTAACATTTATGATTTGTACAGAGAAAACCATACTGCACATATTTAAAAATTGTTTTTCATTACCTTTGCATTAGCACTTAAAATACATATTTCGTTTCAAGGTGACATTTAAAAATTTTAACAGCAGCAAAAATATAATTCTGCAATTACAAAACAGCTAAATTAGGATCCATAATTATCTTATGTTTACAAGTATGACTCTAAAATAAATACTACCTTCTAGCAGCTGTTATCAGCATTTTAGGTATGGTTTAAACACACACATGTTCAGTTGTGGGGAGGTTTGTTACGTTATACGCTATGCACTGTTCTGGAAGGGTTAAGAGCCAGCCAGCTCTAAAAACTGAAGTACTTATTCATTCCACAGGGCAGGCAGAAAAAAATTAACTGGTGCAAAAAGGATTTCTAAATAACATCAAAAGCATGTGGTACTCTGCAGCAACTGGGAGTTCTTTGGGATTGGCTGGATGTCTTCTTTAGAGCTAATTTCACCAAAAGAGATTAATAAGGTGGACATTTTGCCACTAACAAGTGCATTTAAAAGTGACATGTTTCTTAAGTGCTAACTTGACTCCTCTGAATGAACTAGTTAGTGAACTAGTCACTAGTAATTTAGTCACCCAGCAAACCAAGCCTGCAAGAAAGGAAGCCAATATTCAAATTACCGTGTTACTGTCTGACCCACTCAAACAATTTATTTTCAACATAAATATATAACCTCAATATGAGATCTCTAACTACAGCAAATACCACCGCCAAGACCAAGGCAGCACCTCTTCTTCTAAGGTTTAGGTTTCGCCCAGAATTCCTTATACATGGAATAGCCCATACCTAAAGAAAAAGAATGCTGGTTAAGCATTTAAATATTTTTTAAATGTTATGAAAATTAAAAACAGTTCATAAAATAGCGAGAAGCAGCACCTTTGCTAGCATGCAATCTTTACAAGGGGAACAAGACCACAGGCTGCTTACACTCTTGCCTTCTTAAGCAATTTCAGTTTCTAAAATTATTTTTACAGTTTCCCAAGTGGCTTAAGGCTAGTATGGCTAGGTCAGACTGTTCAAGATTTATCTGGCGACTTTAAAAGCTGTCACTCTTGCTATATACCAGATAAAGTCAATGAATCATAAAGCCAATAAAAGCATGTAATACCTACATTAAAAAAATCCTTTCCACCTTTAACTCAGTCAAACAGCAATCATGTCTCTCCCACATAATGGATCTTGCTTCTAATGCTACTGGCATGTCTAGATTCTTCAGTGAAATTATAAATTCAGTGATGGACAGGACTGCCTTTTCTTTCTTTAAAACCATAGCAAGATATACCAGGTGGGGCAAAAGTAGGTTTACAGTTGTGAGTTCACAAAACAGTTTATTCTTGTATTATTATTTATTTATTGTATTATTTTCCATATGAACAACTGTAAACCTACTTTAGTCCCACCCTGTTACCACAGACAGTGAAATTATGTCACTACGTGATCTATTTTTTTCTAATTCACTTCTTCATGAAAATAAACATGATATTTGGAAACTGCTTCAAAATTAGCTTAAAGTGTCTACATTGTTTTATTAACAAAAAATCTATTAGTGGGTAGCCACAAATTTGAAATTTCCTGTAGGAACTTACCAAGAGTCATTGCCCCCACAACAAAGCCTTGGGCTGCCACACGCATGTGGATCAGGTGAACGGACATTTTAGTATTTCCCCTGCTCTTCAATTTATACAATCCGTATGCGACGATGGCTGCGAAGCCCGCCATTCCTGAGAGACAAAGTCACAATCATAGCAGATACACGGGGGCAGAGAGCCAAGATGATTTTACCATTAGTCAATGTACTTTCTACTATTTTTATAAAAATGCTTTAAGAAACCATTAGATAACATACACATCAACATACACATCATGTTTTTAATCTCTTCCCCCTTAGAACCAAAAATCCAAAGATGGTAGCAAAAACTAGCAGACCCAGAAAGTTATAATCTGGATCTTCAAAATGTGGGTTTATGAAGCCAGTAGATATATATCTTTAAGAGAGCCACGGAACTCCTCCTGTCTGTCCTACTTCCCTCTCTGAAGGAAATCAATTAATATAATAGAGAATGTAATAAACCATAACCATGAGTAGAACAGCTTTTAAAAAGTCTTTTGAGTTCTTTCAGCAAATCACTGAGACTAATAGGGGTGATCTTGGGACTCCCCAACACATTCAGTAAAATAAGAGTTAATAAAACAAGAAGTCTAAGTACACACAGAAGAATTTTTATACTGAGTTATATCATGACGATCTCAGCATATTTCAATCACATGTTAAAAAATTGACAACAATGCTATGGATGAGCTTAATGAATGAGTTGATCGCACTTCGATTGTGTTACAGTATACAAACCAATTATTAGAATGTCAAAGTCAGACTTACCAACAGGGACAAATGGTGCCTCTTTAGCTTTTCGGATCAATTTAGATCCCTGACCTTCATCATATGAAGAAAGGGAAACATCTGTGTTGGTTGACATACTGATTGAATAATCTTCCTGAAAGAGAATTTCCATGAGGTTCTGCAATTAAAAACAACTAGAACATTAAATGACTGGATATACTTAAAATAATCCTAGCTTCCTAATCCAGGATAATAGCATATCCTGGGATATGCTATTCATGAATTGTAAAAAAGATTTTTAGAAATCAATTGTATTTTTAATCCACAGCCACTTTCAGGAAGGGTTGCGTGTATTTATGCTCCCTATTATTTTCATATTTCTCCATACAACCAGTTCTCTTTTAGCACGAATAACAGTGAACTTTTAAATTACTTTTGTCAATTAAAATAGTAGCTATTATGCCCCGCCTGGTGTAGCTCAGTGGATTGAGTGTTGTCTGCAAACCAAATGGTCGCTGGTTTGATTCCCCAGTCAGGGCACATGCCTGGGTTATGGGCCACATCCTCGGTAGGGGATGCATGAGAGGCGACCACGCAATGATGTTTCTCTCCCTGTCTTCCTCCCTCCTTTCCCTTCTGTCTCAAAACAAAAACAAAAACAAAACAAAAAAACACCCCACAAAAAAACAAACAAAACAAAACAAAAACAAACCCTAAAAAATAAAAAAAAGTAGCTGTTAATTTTCTACCTTCATCCTTTTTTCCATTTTATTTTTCTTCATACTTAACTTCAATTTGACAACTTCAAATTAGTCACACCAAACTGATACTCCTTATTGCCTCTTCAATATCATGTTGAAGACTTTTAAAGTGTAGTTGAGTGTAATCTTTATTGCCTTAAACTACAACTGATTTATTTACTCCAACATGCTACCTGGCTTCAGTTCTCACCTCTGAATAGTGACATACACCCATCAGGACTAGAACTGTCTCTTTTTAAACATAACATATTCAATTAAACTAATACATAGTCTTTTAGTTTTTCATGACTTAGGGTTATCATTTTTAACATCACTGCAGCATAAAAATCAAACTCCTCTCAGGATCTTCTTAATAAGAGTATCCCCGAAGCTTTAGCTCTGCCTTCCTTTACATACTTTGTGTTTCCTGGGTTTCCCTCTTAAAATTCTCTAGTTTCTTTTATATTATTCCATTAAATGCTATCAAAAAAGGCAAGATACTAGCCTGATCATTGTATGAATAAGGGGGCAGAAAAAAATTCATTTCGATTATCGATCATAAGGACTGAAGGCTCCATTCTCCCACTCTCCTTCACAAAGGAAGCTAACAGGCATTTTGTCACAATGAGGTAATGACAAGTCCAGTTTCACCTTAGTCACAGTAACTCTGTATACACTTCTATCTTCATGGAGCAGATGAACTGCCTATAAACTTTACCCATAGATAAAATAAGAGAGTCAAACGTAGTGAGCAAGTGCCCAAGTCTCTGACTGATATCAACTACAATGAAGTCAAAAGTCACTTGCCCATCCCATACCCATATAAAATCTTACCTTGACTTCAGAGTTTTTCATGTGCATCACACTCCTTTCAATAACAATAGCTCTCATTTAACACTTCATGATTCAAGGGTTGTTAGTGGTGGGCTAAGGCCCTCAAAGAAAACCCAGCGCTAGAGGAGAGGTTTACTACTTAGTGAGAAAAGTGAATCAGCCCTCCAAACCCCCATTTCTACTGGCAAGAGTTGATTCTGTCATCTGACAGAGAAGACGACCTTAACCCAGAGGAGTTATGCAGTATCACAGAGCTGGATATAAGAAAACTCAGATTAGAACTAGACTTTCTCTTTTTTTGTACTCCATTACCTGCTAATCGAATAAACCCCTACTCACTGAGCTTTTATTACAGGGTGGGGCAAAAGCAGGTTTACAGTTGTTCACACGGAAAATAGTACTATAATTAATAAATAATAACACAAGAATAAGCTCTGGGTTTCACGTACTCACAACTGTAACCCTACTTTTGTCCCACCCAGTATATACAAGGTTCAACAAGCTCAAGGTTCGGGACACTCACTATACTATCTGAAGAGATTAACACATAAAACACACAAAATATTAGTGGTTCAAAACATAGAGAAAACATTTGAGAATGGCCTTCAAGAAACTACGTAAATGTACTACATAGAAATTAAAATTGTATTTATTTTAGGCTAGTGTATGCTTATTAGCTGCATTCATGACTAACCATAAACTCCTCAATGGGCATAATTTGATCACAAATTCTCCTTCCAGCTCCCTTGCAAACCCCCCATTTTAATCACAGTAAACATTTCACAGATGATCTCTATACCTCCTCCAAGTCTTCGCACAAGCTGATTTCTCTAACACTTTTCCCTTTCCACCTTCTTCGTACACTCTCTTTTCTGGCTAACTCCTCCCATTTTTCAGATTCTTATATTAACTGACCTCTAGAAAGTCATCTTTGATTCTCTTAAGTTCATGAAAAATGTTTTGGTTATGCAGTCCCTTAGAATGCTATGTTTTCTCTCTCAAAAGTCTTATAAATGCCTGTTCAACTGCTTCTCTTGCTAGAATCCTTTAAGTCAGGAGGCTACACCTGCCCTGCTTGTATCTATCTCCACAGTGCTTTGCGTATAGTAAATATACCACAAAATGCTGAATACATTTAAAAGTGGTATTTTTCCACAATTAAAATTATTCTCAGGTAATTTACTTAGGAATACTTATCTAACACTGAAATCAAATTGTATTTTATACTATCTTAATAAATTTATTATTTATTTATAATAAGTAATAAATGTTATATATAACCCTGTTACTTTATAACACTCCCTGAATATAAGATTTTGATAATCTTTTCTAATTACAACCTAGAAACTTCCCAAGTATTCATGATTTACAGCCACCTAAACTGAAAATGGTTAACTTTCAAAGTACCAGGATCAGTAACTACAAACCATATAATTTGAGAAATAACAACTCATGATCAATTCTTGCTAACAGCCTTATTTTACAGATGGAAAAAGGATTAGAAAGGGTTATGTGAATTGCTCAACAGCTGGAATACATTTCTGGCACGGCACGACTAGAACCAAGCTCTCCTGACACACAGTCCAGGGTTCTTTTGATTGACAATATATTGCCGAGCCATTGATCTTATGATGCTGATATATTTTTAACGTGAAAAATATTAAAATCCATTCCTTTACAGAAGCTGCATCTCTTACCTTGAATTGTAAAAAATGTTAAGTCATGCCTAAAATTAAATGGAACTTTCTTCCCCAGGGGCTTACCTAACCATTTCGAGTGTGATTTGAAAAGATTTTTGTCCCACCAGCACCACTTCTAGATTTTCCTTTTATCATTTTCTCATCCACACGCGGCAACTGGACCAGATTTTGTCAGAAGGTTGCACAGCTGCCTAAAGAGGCGCCAGTAACCAGATGTTGAAAGCCAGATTAAAAAACACAAATTTTGCTGTCCACTGAGAAAGGTACTTCTACTGAAGGCCTGTCCACAGGCCCAGAAACCCGGAAGGGGCGGAAGAGGAGCTGCCCAGCCTCAGGTGATGCCACGGACGGAAGGATCTTCGCAGCCTGTCGTTTTGCTCTCAGGAACTACTCTCTCACCACGGGGATCTCAAATTGTGACTCCGCATCAGTCACAGCTTGTATAAAAATGTCTGCCGAGGCGCCACGAGGAGGACTGTGACTCAGCCGGTCTGGGGCTGGGCGCGGGGAGTGCGTACTAGCCGCAGCCCCCCCAGCCCCCAGGTGATTCTGGTGCTCCAGCGCGACGTTAAGAGAAGCCCTGGTCCTTGCGACTCAAATAGGTCTGTCCTCCCGGGGCCTGGTACTTCAGGCGGTCACAGCTTGCCACCCACACCGGTCCTGCTGGGGAGGGATTCCCCTGAAGAGGGAAACAGCTGCGGCCCACGCCGGTAATAAAAAGAGGGGGGCGAGTAACACTGCCGAAGCGCTTCCCACTTCTAAACCCCGGCAGTGTTTTGCAATCTTCAGCAGGAAGCGACTTAAATTCCGTCACAGGTGCTGCAGGCCGGGTCCGAGGCCTTCTCGCCTTCGTAGGGCTGGGGAGGGTCGCCGAGGGTGGGCGGAAACGCCGGGTCGGAGAGAAGAGGAAGCGAGGACTGGAAGGTCGTGCCGTTTTAAGCCCTTCCCTCTCTGCCTGTGACCTTGCTAGGACTCGATTCCGCTCTCGAGGCCCGAGGCTCCGGGTCCGCTCCGGCCCCAGCTACCACTTCGGGTCACTCCTTACCGTCCCACCTGTGAGTCTTCCCTTTCGGCCACGATTCACTGCACAAGCGTTTGCCCCATCTCCGCGTTGGCTCCGTACCCCTTCACCCGAGAGGGAGTCAGGCCTTGTCTTTGTACCCCCAGCCTCCCGGAACTGCGAGGTCTGGCCAGAGCCCCGCCAATGGCACCTCGTCCCCTTCATCCCAGGCCTCGCCTCATTCCCAGACTCGCGGCCCCGGGCCTTCCCAGGGTGCTCTCGGCCAAGCCAGGCGCGATCCGACTTACCTCGCGCCCCACATTCCGGCGTCCCCCGCCCCCAAATGCCCCTGCATGCCTCACTTACCCCCAACACGACCTCTCAGATTCCAAGCCGCTTCTGGCCCCCGCCCGCGCGCGCCGTCGGACCGGCTTCTCCCCGTCCCGCCCACAGCCTGCCCCAGCCAATCAGAAGGCCGATCTCGGCCGGCGGGTGGGGGCGTACGTGTGCGCGGTGGGTGGGACGGCCCGGAGCGGGTCGCGGATTGGACGGGGCGACGTGCCGCGGCTCGGGGACAGGACTATTGCGTAGGGATAGCGTCAGAGGTGAGCGCTCGGAACGTGGGGTTTGAGCCGGGGCGCTGGAGGGCCCGTGGTTCCTAGCGGGGCGGTACCTCACGTCTCTCTTGCCCTTCCCCTTCGGGCAGCGGAGGCGAGAAGCGAGAACGCCGTCTGCGGAGCGCGGGCTGGGCAGGGCGCGCGGCGTCTCGACTGCCGCCAGTTCTTAGGAGGTGCGGGTGAAGTTGCAACACGGACTTGCCCTCAGGGGCGCCGAAGGCGGTGGGAGCGGCCGCTTCTTTCCGTCCTCCGGGCGAATATCCTTCACGAACGCGCGCCGTCGGGCCGCCGGTGGAGCCCTTGCTGGAGCTTACACTTTAATGGGGGGCAGCCATTAATCTCCAGCACCAGGTAGCTGGAGCTGTCACCTCACCCAGATCGGAGGAGGTTTCTCAGTGTCAGAGGCCCCTTGCGACAGTGACCTTCCGGGGACAGAGACCCTAATTGGTTCGTAGAGTAGATACTCAATAACTGTGGAGCGCACTGACGCAAAGTATCAATGACTGTGCGGTGGGGACTATATCCGTGCCTGAGTTAGAATCTCTCAGCGTAACCACAAAAGCAGGCAGATTGCCGCGGTCGCTGTCATCCAGTTGGGAGCTCAGTGCCACGGGCTCCGGGCTTTGATCGTCTCATAACTGAGTTAAGACACATGTAGGAAGCATTTATGCTGCGTTGGATAAGTTAAAAACCCCGTACCTCGAGTCTGTAGTTTGCACTGAGCTTCTTGAAGGCGCATGTTGTGTCTGGCTCGTGCCGGTGTCCCCCTGAACACTGTTGTCGGCTTTAGTAGGAGCCCAATAACGTTAAATGCAGTTAACCGGAGGGCTTCCAAGATCAACAGAGGTAATCAGGGCTCATTTAAGATCATTAAAACGATCAAAGAGCCGCACACACTTGAATGTGCAGGTAAACCGGAAGTGTCTTCGAGGAAACACAAAGGCCAGCAGCGGCGGCGACCACAGCATATTCATTCCTGAAGGGGATTTATACAAATCAAAGTAATGTTAGCTAATTTGCTTCTTTCTAGGGAATGGGATTTAGGTCAGGCAGACCTGAGTCCCAGGCTAACCACATACGGCCCGTGACCTGGGGCTTTACCTGTTAAAACCACTTTCTCTGTTTGTAAAATGGGGTTACCAGTAGTGATGGTTAATGAGGAGATGCATGTAGGATGTTAGCCCAGCACCTGGCATGCAAGGTTTTAGCTATTGCTTTAAAAATTCCTGTGCCGTGCATTGTGCAGAGAGAGCCAGGCCCCACCCTATTTGTGTGAGAGATGATGTCTTTCTGATCAGTATGTAGAAACCAAAGTCTTGGTAAGTGACAATGGGAAATACCTGAAACAATAAGATAATGCAGCTTTTTAATGGAGATTATTCTGCTCTACTTTATTCCACCTCACGTTACCAGAAAACAACAGTGACAGTGGACAAACTATTATGTCTTTTGTAAAACAGATCTTATATTTGGTAGCAAATATGCAGTATGTATTCTTCCATTCTCCTTACTCTGTGTCATTTTGAATTGATGCAGAAGACTTTAACAATTACTTGGGCTCTCATGTATTAAATAACCCACCTGTAGTTTATAGAGAGAAAGGCAGCCCAGAAGTATCTCTCTGCTCGCGTTGCTAATTTCCCCTCTTTGGAGAGCCTTGACATTGTCTCATGTTCCCAGTAGCTGTCTGCACATGATCTTAATTACTATGAAGGAAATGGACTTCTAAAATCAGGTTTCTACACAGATGCCCAATTTAAAGCTGCATCATCTTGTTTTTTATATATCCTTCTTAAAAATATTGTGTGATCTTTGTGAAATTTTGTCTAAAACGAATGCTAAACCTTTTGAGAAAATTTGTAATACATATGAGTATTTTAAAACCAGAATTGGGAGTCACCTTCAGTAATTACTAGACATGTATATTGTGCTCCCTACTGTGCTGGACTCAGAAGTTAAAAAATCAGTCCCTTCCCTGAAATACGTAATTTATAATCTGATTAGATTGAAGGAATGGGTATAGAAAACATCAAAGGCAGTGTATGATAAGTGGGAATTCAGGCAGATAACCACAGCGAGTGAACAGTTTCAAAGGGTTCTTGGGACTGGGGCTTGTGTGAGTGGGCTCCGACGAATCACTAGCATGTAAATAAATTGGGAAAATATTACAGAAAGAGGAAGCCGAGGGGGAGGAATAGAGGTAGACTCTGGGATTGTAGTTCTGGCATGGAGGGCAAAGAGTAGGGGAGAGGCAAAAATTTGTGACTAATGCAGAGTAAGATAGTAATGGAAAGGAAATTTAAGCTACACTGGGGAGGACTTTAAATACTGATTAAAGATCTTGGACAGTATTGTATTAGGTGGCCCTTGAAGGTTTTAGAGTAGGTGGTTGACAGGAGCAGAATGCATTCGAGGTCCTTGGTAGTGAAGTAGAATGGATTAGAAAGGGAATATCTGTATCACTCAGCCAGAGAATTAAAAAACTGTTCAGAATGTCGCTTGTTGTGTTCTTTGTATTGAGACCATATCCTTGATCTTAAGGTATGGAAGGCTGCTACGTCCAGTAGTGTCTTCCCTCCACCACCCTGAGAGGGACCACTGCTTTGGAGCAGCATTAGTCCTTACAGTGCCGTCCCCAGGGAGACTTCGCGAGGGCCCAGACCGCCATAAAGTTCCATGTTAGAAGACTGCCCTGAAGGGCTTCTCATCATGTCACAGCTCTACTTTTTACTCTGTGCAGGATCATGGAATAGTACGTAAGCTGTTTGTTAACTTCCCAGGCACATTAATACCGTGTTTTAAAGTTTTGTTTACAATTTGTCTGAAAGGTTGGAGCTTTTAAGCAAACAAAAGATTCTCTCATGACAAAAAGTAATTGGGCCTCTCCCTGAACTACTTATTCAAGTGTTTTATAGGAAATGCTATTTTTTTTCCCCAGAAGGAACAGCTGATAATTATATCAGACCACTATGTTCCGCTCAGGTTTAAGACAGTTTTTCTTTTTCACAATTTATATATTCTAGAACATTAACTCTGAAGGTGCTTGGGCCATCATTCCACCCTTTAGGAAGAATAGTTCTAAAATGCAATTTCAGAACTCTCTCGGGGGGAAATGTCACAATCACCTTTTAAATTTTATGAGACAGTACGATAATGTTTAAGAACACAGACTCTGGAGTTTGCTTTGCTGCTTACTAGCTATGTGATATTCAGCACATTACTTAATCATTCTATCCCTCAGTTTCTTCCTTTGTACACTAATTGGACCTACTTAATAGGACTCTTCCGAGGGTCAAGTGAGATGTACAACCCTAACACTGCTGGACACATAGTAAGTGCTATATATATTAATAATTCTATTTGGTTTTTTGGCGACTTCCTGTAGGTCCTACTTGGCTTACCTGCAAACACAATTGATAGCTGCACATGTGTGTGTGTGTGTGCTTTGCATTTTAAAAAGTGTTTTGGTTACAGAGGATTTACATAAAAACATACATTTATGTTTACATAAATATAGTTATATTTACATAAATATAACATACAACCAGGACTTTAGCAGATAAGAAGCAAGGAGCTATGAGGCACCTTTCATTTTTTGAGTTTACACCATCTCCCACTTTTATGTCATTCATTTCAGTCAACCATGTAAGATGTTTTTCCACTAGTAACCAACGTGGCAGTAGGACTTGTGTGTTTATGTAGTGATATTTTCTCTAGTGAACAAAAATGTACTTTAAATATTTCAGTCTTGACTTGATTTCTCCACTGACGCACTTAGTATTATTTGTTACTGTTGTTCAGAGCAGCAACATTCTTAACATGCGCCAAGAAGGAAAAATGGGGTGGAGTGGAAAGGGCACTGGCCTGGCGCCCCAGGATTGCTACCATGCATGGAGTCAAAATGCATGGATTTGAATGCTTATTAGCATTATGATCTTGAACAAGTTATTTAGCCTCTAACAATGTCAACGTTTTAATCAACAAAATGGGGCTATTAATAACTACCATATATGGTTGCATTGTATAATCTAAATAACCTTACATAAGACAGCAACATCAAAATAGCCACTGAAATATAAGGTGCAGCATAGAGAATATAGTCAGTAACATTGTAATAATTGTGTATGATGTCAGGTAGGTACTAGACTTATCCGGGGGGGTCACTTTGTAAGTTATTTAAATGTCTAACCACTATGTTTAGGAGAGAAAGAGTGTACATATGATCTCCACATCTTCCCCCGTTCACTCAACCCACTGGTTTCTATTCTTATCACATTATGAAAACTACAATAGTAAAGGATGTAGTTCAATGGACATAACTCAGTTTCTCCGCCCGTGTCTTAGGTAACTCCTCTATCTTATTTAACACCATAAATCTTCCCTTGACACCTTTCTTTTGGCTCTCCTCCAGTCTGGTCATTCTTTCTTCCTCACTGTCACTGAATTCACTTCTGTCCCTTAAATGTGGGTGTTTTCCAGGGTTCTAGGCTCACTTTCTTTCCTTTGCACTCTCTTCCCTTCTCTTGGGGTGATCTCATATATCCTTATGGTTTTTTTTAGTCTCTGATATCTGTCTACTGGTATTCTCTTCTCTTTCTGTCATATTTCCTGCCTTAGCTCCAGAACTATACAGGGTGGGGAAAAAAGTAGGTTTACAGTTGTGAGTACATGAAACTCAGTTTATTCATGTATTATTATTCATTAATATTGTATTTTCCATCCCAACAACTGTAAACCTACGTTTGCCCCACCCCGTATGTTCAGTTGCGTTGGACATCCCCACCTCAGTATCCCACAGAGTCCATATTGTGTCATAAGTGAGCCGAATTAATCATCCTTCTCCTCTCCTTCCCCCTGCTCCGGACACCCTCCTCCCCATAAGCTTGCAATTTCTCCTAAACTCCTTGACTTGGTTGGTGGAATTGCTATCCACCCCTTTAACCAAACATGAAACCTGGGCAAATCCCTGATACTCTTCCTCCTTTTGTCCACATCCAATGAGTGACATCTGAGCAGAGAACCGAATGATGATGGGCCAGCCCTGTGAAGATCTAGGGGAGGATCTACGGCAGAGATGAGACTTCACTGGCATAGTCTGTGCTTTGACCATTCTGGCCCACATTTGCCAGATCCCTGAATGCAGTGACTTGGAGAGGATCATCTACGCAGGAAAACACTTAAACAGATCAAATAAGGAAATGCATTTGTATCGTTCTAGGCTTGAGACAAAACTGCTTTCGCTGACAGTGTTTTCAAACAAAAAGCTGTGAAGCTGTCACTGAAAAATGGATCTCGGATTCATTGTACCTCCTCAAAATTCCTTTTTGTCCTCCCTCAAAGTTATTTATAGGGTGGGGGTGGGGGAGTAAGGAGATGAGCACATGGTGTGGTGGACACAGAACTCGCCTAACAGAGCTGAAGCCTTCCTGCCTCTTCACTGTTTTGAAGGCATTTAGTTTGGGGTTAACAAAACAACCATGTCTTCTTAAAAATGCATGTACTTTTATATGCCATATATTATGTTATTAAGTGTCTTTCAGTAGAGAATGAGTAGGCAGAATTTGGTCTTTTTAAATATTCAGTTTTATGTGGTTTATATCCTGATTGTAAAAATTATAAACTTTTTAAATCTTATATGATCTATATCACTAAAATGATAGATTTATTTTTACATTCTTTATTTGTACAGCTCTGGGACTAGATTACATAGAAACAGAATTGATTACTGGAAGCAAAAGCTTTCCGTTTACCACAGGTGAACAGCCCTTTTTATCAGAAAGGCTAAACACGATTTTCTACCTGGACTTCCTGGCTGGTTCCTATTAGCTGGTATGATGTTGAGCACTTGGTTATGCATGAACATTGGCCTACAAGCACTCTGGCAGCAAAACCTGTAGCGTTTTTACCCACAGTGCCTGGTGTTTTACACATAGGAGACCTCCAGTAAATACTGGTTGAATGACTCAGGCTGTCTCTGCAGAGGTGAGCACCTGAGTTCAGTGACACGGGCTGCCTGTGGGCTCTTGTGCCTTCTTAATTCTCTTGGTCACCCTTCTGAAAAGAAACCCCCTCTCTTCCCCTCCACTGCCTTGGATACTGATTGCCCGTGCTTTCTTGCACTCCCTCTCTCCCAGCAACGATTTAGGGCTATTTTTACAGCCTGCTAATTCTCTGAGAATGAGGTGCCTGTTCTGGGAGGTACTGCCATACTCAATGGCCCTGCAAATAGGTTTTTATTGACTGATCTCCAGACTCTCCAAGTCATTTTGCCCTCACACTGAGTGGAGGCCACCATCTGTTTATCTTGATGGCTTAATGAATTGAGGGCTCATAAATGTAGCTGACATCTAAATTAGATCCAGTCACAGTAAGGACAAAATAGTGGGATGGAAAAGCTACTTTTATAGCTCTGGGAGAAAAATGGATTATGCAAACAGGCACTTCACTCAAATTGGTGGCCCTGAGTGACTCTTCCTATGCTGATGCTTTTGCTGAGGGACAGGAAACTGCCTGCCCTGTTCAGGGAAGACCGGACAAGAAAGATTATCTGCTGACCCAAGTTCACTCAGTGAATCAGCAGTCAATTTTATTGATCGTTTCAAAGAACTTTTGTTTTTTAAAACAATTTTCTTTATTGTATTCCTTTTGTCCTTTTCACTTATTTCTGTTCTAATATTTATTTTGTCTTTCCTTCTGCTTCTTTTGGGTTTAGTTTGCCCTACTTTTTTCTAGTATCTTAAGGTGGAAGGTTAATACATTGCTTTGAGGTCTTTTTTCTTTCTTTTTAAAGATTTTATTTATTTATTTTTAGAGACAGGGGAAGGGAGGGAGAAAAAGAGGGAGAGAAACATCAATGTGTGAGAGATACATAGATCAGTTGCCTCTCGCACACCCACTACTGGGGACCTGACCCGCAACCCAGGCATGTGTCCTGAATGGGAATCGAACCAGCGACCTTTCAGTTCACATGCTGGCGCTCAAAATCCACTGGGCCACACCAACCAGGGCTCTCTCTCTCTCTCTCTCTTTTTTTTCCTTAACATGGGCATTTACAGCTATACATTTTTTATTAAGCATTGTTTTCACTGCATCCTATAAGTTCTGTGTGTTTTGTTTTTATTTTCTTTCATCTCAAAGTATTTTACAGTTTCCCTTCTGATTTGCTCTTTGACCAATTGGTTATTAGAAGTGTGTTGTTTCATTTCCACATAATTGTGAACTCCTTTAATTTCCTTCTGTTAATGATTTCATTCTCTTTTGGTTGGATAACATGCTTTGTATGATATGAGTTCTTTTGAATTTATCGAGGCTTGTTTTATGGCCTAACGTGGTCTGTCCCGGAGTGTGCTCCATGTACAGTAGAGAAGACTGCGTATTCTCTCACTGAGTGGAGTGTTTTACTTATCCGAGTTTTTAGGTATTCACTTTTCACCTAGCAGAACATTATTAATCCTTTGAGGTCTAGGTATAAAGAATTTTGTTTGCCAAGTCTTTCTTAATCCATCTTACCAGCTTCCCCAACTCTGTTACAACCTTTATTACAAATCAGTGTTTCTCAACTCTGGTGTTAACAATGTCTCAAAACTATCTCCAAGTCTGTGAAACCTTACTTCTAGTAGCAACTTTAAAGCATGCCATTGAAAGGGTGAAAGAATTTGGTGGTTACCGAACATCTCTTAAACGTTGAGCCCTAGGCTATATACTTTAGAGACTGGAGCAGAAGAAAGGCAGTGCAGGCTGCCTTTGGGGAACCTGCCCCTTAGTTAAGAAGACAGTGTTTCTCCACAAGGAACCTTTAACACAGGACCTGACCAAGTGCCAAGAAGAGGTTCTACGAGTTTGGGCTTTTCTACTTAGTCTCTCTATGTCTGCATGAGAAAGAGACTCATAGAGTTGTGAGGTTAAAACAAGCCGCAGAGCTCCTGATTTGAAGCTATCAGTCAGCTGGTTGTCCAGCCTTCACTTGGACTTCTCACTCACGGAGAGAAGCCCCAACACTCTCTACTCAGGACTGGATGAGGCTGTATGCCCACTTTGGGCAGTGAGGGAAAATTGAATTGTTTTTTAGCTACCGTACACTCTTCAATCTTCCCGGTAAAAGAAACCGTAAACCTTAAAGAAAGTGTGAAATCAACAAGGAGAGGAAAGAGTTCTAACCTTAAGCTTTAATTCCGGTGGGATAGGTCAAATTTGATACAATATTTGATATTGTATCAAATATTGATGTCAGGTAAGGAAAGTTAGATCAAGTTTACCCTGAGAGGGTCACTTTTAGGGAAACCAAAATAAGTTATTTTCTGAGGCCTGTTATTCTCCTAAAGACCACCTGTGTGTTAATGTGCTGGGGAGGTCTGAGGGTATGGGATTTGGACAGGTGAATTCATCCCACATACTAGTAAGAGATTTTTATCTAATTCAGGATAAAGACTGATGATTTCTGGGGCTAATCAGGCTATTCCTGGAGGTTTCTTATTAGGAATACAGTGACATGGTGTTCAAGCCAGAATATAAACTCTTTTCTCCAGTAATCTTTGAAAACAGAATTACATTAGAAAAATAAAAGCCCTGGCTGGGTACTCAGTTGGTTAGAGCATCGTCCCAATGCGCCAAAGTTGTGGGTTCAATTCCAGGTCAGGGCACATATATACAAGAATCAACCAATGAATGCATAAATAAGAAACAACAGAAATTGATGTTTATCTCCCTGTCTCCCCCCGCACCCCGCAAAAAAAAAAAAAAAAGAAAAGAAAAGAAAATACCTGCAATCTTAGTGATGCACATTAAATAAAACAGGATAGTACAAGGACTGGCCCACAGTTGCATATCATACTGGACTAAATGAATGGTATTTTTATCACAATCATCATGGTAACATTTATTGACAGCCAGTCAGAATACTACTGGGCAAAGCACTACAGGAAAGGGAAACATTACACCATTTGATACTGGAGAATTAGAGAATGGTCAAAGCAGGTCACCTGTCTGTCCCTTGAGCAGGATGGAAGAGTGGGTAAGCTTGGGCTGGAGAGGAAGGGAAAAGAGGTGAAGGTCAGGGAGAGGGCCACAGAGGTTGGCATATGTAAGATACACTCTTCAGTCAATGCCGAGTATCTAGAAGGCTGTAAACCTGGGCTTTGGTAGGGGCAAGACACAGGAAAATTGCTGTCTACATAGGTGTGTCAGGACTCTTAGAGCTCTCAAACAGGAAGGTTAGCTCGCTAGGTGCAAATAAATCATCCACATGACTCTTTGTACTCTAGGCTGTAGCCCTATTGAATTGATGACTAAGGCAGTCCACCTATGACTTACCAGGAATTCTCTTCCCAAGGAGGTCAGGGGAGGAAATGGGAGTGGTAGGCCAGGAATGATGGGCAGTTCTGGGTGGGCCCAAGTGAGTCACCTTCCCCAGTGCTAATTCCAGGAGATCAGGTCAAGGGCTTTTGCTTCTGCTGCTCATTCTCTTCCCTTTTCCTGAAATTCTGATTTTGTCAGCTTTCTCATCCTTTCACTTTTTTGATAGTGCCCTGGAGTTGAAATAGCTCTCACTTGATAGATAGGGACCCTGAGGCCCAGAGAGAGGGGACTTGCCCTTAGTCCTACAGCACCCTGACTTCGGAGTCGGGACTTGGAAAAGGGCCTCTTGACTACCAGCCCCTTGCGCTCTGTCCTCTACCACGAGTCGTTCCTCTTTGAGTTACCTTCCCGTCGTACCAACTGAGAGGCAGAAGGGACACAGAACAGGTCATGGCAGAAACTTGAAAGGATTGTCTCTCAACCGTAAAGCGCCCCAGAGAACATATGGAAAGGCAGGAGGAGTTTGGGGACAGAGGTTCATCTTCCATGGCCCTATGCTCAAGAGAAAACCCAGTTTTAGGTCACATTTTTTAAAAATGTAAACTGTGAACTAACAAACTCTGTTACCCTGTCATAGGTCTCTAATATTTTATTAAATAAACACGGGGACCTCTTTTCAATGTTTTCTTTGTATTACCCCTTTTAAGTAGCTTGTTTGAGTTTGTTAACGTACACCTAGGATCCATATTTTTCTCCCCTGATGAATACAAGGAAGACTCATCTTTCCTGCCTGAACTGCCCAATGACTCTCCTCCTCTGATGACCAGAAGGCCATTGTGGAGGGGGGCTTAGGTTGTGTCCAGGTATCAAAGGAAGTGTGTAATTTCTATTTATAAAGAATTGGAGGTACTGGTCTCTAACCTCTGGCTGATGAGCACTCCTCTGCTTCCTTCTGCAATGCAGTCCCTACAAGTAATAAAATCTTGCTTTTAAATTTTGTTCGTATTCCGCTCCCCCGACAATTTGGCATCGTCAAAAACAGGATATGGAACAATACAGACAGCAAGAAGAGCAGAAATGTAATGCAGGGTGAAACGAGTGCCTACCTGGTGAGATCCTTAACGTCTTACTTGTGTGTCCTCCTCCCTCGCCTTCCACTCCTGATGATGCTGTGGCTAAGGTCTGCCCCCGGGCTCGTTTTCTTTTCTGAAAGACTTTATTGGTCTATCTGTTTGACTGCCTCTCTGGCCTCTCTTGTACCCCTCCCTTGCAGACCCCTCAAAATCAGGTGCACTCTTTCTCTTGAGGCTAAATATATGTTCCATGGATGCTCCTGTCTGGGCCAGGAAGGGAACTCCAACTTCCCTTGAGTCAGTTAATTTTAAACATTTTGGTCCTACTTCTGTATAATTTGGAACTGCTGTACCAGAGAGGACTGAAAACTTTAGAGACAGATCCTGGGACCATAATTTGCTGAAATGTGTAAGGAAAAAAAAAGGAAACTCTCATCATGGCCACACTGAGTCCACAGATCTCTGAGAAAATGAGACCCAAGCCTTAGTTGCCATCTAGGAGAAGTGTATTGGTAAAATTCTTTTCTGGGAAGTTTTATATGTTCT
Organism: Mormoops blainvillei; assembly: GCA_004026545.1. Taxonomy (NCBI): domain Eukaryota; kingdom Metazoa; phylum Chordata; class Mammalia; order Chiroptera; family Mormoopidae; genus Mormoops; species Mormoops blainvillei. The sequence goes on from PVJD01007741.1 coordinate 73,802, forward strand.
TGTAAAAACAAAACCCTTATAGCAAAATATCAAGCCTTCTACCTTTAGAGGAGATGTACCAGTTGTCACTTAATGCCTTCTTACTCCAAATCACCCCTCATTGCTTTTCTTGTCTTGTTAAGACATTTTTTCCTTGTCAGCAGGCTCAGTGTTATCAGTAGCAGATGCTAGAGGGAAAATTTCATTCATATGAGCTGGTGGTTTCCAACCCTCTGGCTTCTGCCTACTAAGAACCAAAGCTGTGGGAGACTCATGCTTGCCAAGCAAGACCTATAGCATTCTGCCTACCAGCCTCAGCTTCTGACTGTGTACCGGCTCTGGGCCAGACAGCCCAGTGAACTTCTCGGCCGTCCAGTGACTGCCATCACACCCTCTCCAAAGAAACCTGCGTGCCAGCCTTAGGGAGGGGCTCCCTCCCTTTTCAAGTTAGTTCCTTGTCTGACTACTTTCCCGCTGCCATAGGGTATTCTTCAGAGTTTGTTTATATTCCCTCATAGTAGTTCCCTTTAAATAGTTAATAATTCTTTATATTAAACTCTTCTTTTTCAAATCATTGTGGTTACTGTCTCCTCACTGTCCTTTCATGGGACATCATGCTGAAAATACAATTACTAGTAAACAAAACAATACCCGGTTAGGTTAAGGTTTTGAAAAATTTAAAAACCCGTTGAACATGTGAAAATACATGGGTCCTAATATTACTAGAAATTACACAAAATGAGTCAGAACCAGTTTCTTCATCCAGAAATCCTATCTATGAATTTTCTACTTAGAATTGGTATTAAATCACTGTGTTGCTTAATGGGAGTAAAATAAAATTCTTACAAAATTTTGAGACAGATTTCTGGAATCTCAGAGAACAGATTCTCCATTTTCCCTTAGTAGCACCAGCACCAAGAACAGTCTGGTAGCAGAAAGCCTCCCTCCTTTAAGACCTTGAGACTGTGAACTGTTAGAAATCCAGTGCCGTCACATTGGGAAAATAATGCTCCAGTCCATCTGTCAGATTAAGGAACTCCATCAGCACGCGCGGAATGCATGACTGAAAGTGACTCTAGACCAGCACTGTCCAGTGGAAATAGATGGGGCACCACAAATGTAATTTAAAATTTTCTAACAGTTGCATTTAAGAAGTAAAGAGAAACAGGTGGAATTAATTTTCATAATATATCTTATTTAACCCAAAATACTGAAACTATTTTGTAAAGGTATAAGTAATATTAAATCTATGAGATATTTACATTCTTTATTTGTACTGTGTCTTTGAAATCTGGTGAGTGCTTTATAGTTGTGTACTTCTCAGTTAGGACTAGTCACATTTCAAGTGCTCAATAGTCACTTATGGCTACTGGCTATTGTATTGGACAATGCAGCTCTAAATCAGGGTTTGACTGTACATACTGAATGGCAGTGACACTCTGGAGACAGTTAAAAAAATAAATTGCATTAAAATATTGAACTTAATTCTGTAACTTTATTGATCATATTAAACTATTTTTCAACCATTTCCTGTATTAGATACAAATGAACATAGTAGCGATTATGTGTATTAATTAGGAATCAAGATTTTCAGCATAAAAGAAAAGTACAATCAGAATCAAGGATTTAAGTAGGAACACTGTTGAACATTGCTATTGAGCTTGTTACTCAGTCAGGTTGATAGTCATCCATGTATTGATACAAAGAATATAGAAACTTAAAAACAGCAGAATGCACTTTCTGACTCAAAAGGAATATTAGTAGAATGAACCTTAAATTCTGACCTTGAGTCAGATGAAGCCATGTGGAATATCCAAAATTAGATCCGATATCAATTGGATCTAATTTTAAAGATCCCTGGGAATTATATAGGTCTATGAATGTGAAAGAATGTACAATTCCATCAAGTCTTCATGTCTTAAATGCAAGACACTATGGAACATCAAGTTCAAGGGTCCCTAGAGAAATGTATGTACATTTCTTTACTTTTTAAAGATATTACCTATCTTAACATCTGTACATTTATGTATCTTAAGATTTAAAAACTCAATCAAGTAATCAACGTGGCTAGTAGCTACAAAATTTTAAGGAGAAAAAATATATAACCTAAAACTTGAACCCAAGGAAATAGACTAGGTGATCACTCCCCTATTTATGTTTTTAAGTATATATTTATGTATTATCTTTTTTCTAGAGTATTTTGAAACAAATACCAGATATCATATCTTTTCCTCAATTATTACCCCTTGATGTTATGGAGTCATTAACATAATTAGACAGAGAGTTTAGTGTTGCCCATGGGGTCTCCAATGAGATTCCCAGCTTACCAGCCCACGTATCTGCTAGTAAATGGCTGTAGTTCACAGGTATGGTAACATTTTCTTTAGGTGGTTAAACATCTTTTAACCAGGAGAAACTATAGAATAAAACTTAGAAATCTTTAAGAGAAGAGACCTGGTAGTATTAATATTTTTTTGTGTGCTAAGAAAGTGGCTTTTTATATTTGATGTTTTTTACATATTTGTTACAGGAGGATGGGTTTGGTCTGGTACAATGACTGCTTTTTAACTGATTGAAATATTTGAGCAATATAGATTTTTTAAAATTTTAAGGTGAAATCTTACTAAATTATTCTTAATATGAAACATCTAGGAGACTTTTATATTCCTAATGTTAACAAAAGAACATCCAGCCTAAGAAGAGATGTGTGGTTTGGTGCACATGTTGAAAAAATTATTCTATAAAATGAGAACATTAGTCTGAGTTTACATGCCAGTCTTCCTGGGGAAGAACGCATTTTTTGTTCTTCTGTAGTAGCATCTTCTTTCCAGTAGGGGTCGCTTTAGTCTACCCAGAGAATAAGCATAACTCAGACCCAGGGGATGGTTCCTCAAATCACTCTTACAGGGTGCTTCCCTGCATTTCTAATGGGAGAAGAAAGGCAGCGCCCACAATGAAAAACTAATAAATTGGCAAACCAAGGGAAGTGCTTCGCATTTTTTATTCCATCACGCTCTTTCCTCCAATTGTGCACTAAAATGCTGAATCTGACAGGCCGGGCAGGGAAGGAGGGACCTGGAAACTGCACGTGGAAGCTGTAAGTACATAGGACAGGAGAGCAATCTGCGGGTGTTCAGGCAGCCTTTTCTACATAGGGACCCTGTTTTGTTATTGTTCTTACATGGGGAAGTGACAGGGGTCTAGGGATCAGAACAGGGAGGGTACTTAAAAATATTTTCATGGTGGACTGTTTCATTTCAACCATTTCCCTTTACATAATTCAACTGCTTTGACTTAATAGACAAAACTTTCCTGAGGAGAAAGCCATACTTATAAATCCAATACACCAAACTTACAAATGTTAGTGTGGACAAAAAAGGGACCACATACTAAACTGATAAGCTCGGGGAGCCCTGCATGGTGCCTTACAAACTCAGAGACCCAAAGTAACCACATAGGTTGGCCTGAACATAAAAATCCCTAACTATAAGCAAGTCATGGCGGGTATTCAAATACCAGGCCTGTCGCTTCCTTGACAAAGGTTAATCTTCACCTTAAGTGAGCCTGTCTATTATCTTTTTGTCTAAGATACCATACCTTTGGAATGTCTAAGTAATCTTTCCCAGGTCCCTTAAGTCACAACCTCCCTAAAGTACAAGGCCACAGAATCCCTTGGTGTCAGGTGTCATCTTATTGTGAAGTACTATCTTATGTCCGGGGTTCCTTTGCAGCTCAGGCCTCCTTAGATGAAATACAGCACATATGTTCCAGCAGGGTACAGGGTCTATGAAAAGGAATTTCAAGAAAGAACCCAGATGGGAAGAGCCCTAGGATGTTCTCTTGACCATCCTTGAAGATACAAGATGACAAACCACAACTACATCGAAACCAATAACAAGGTAAATCTGGATATAATTCATAGAGACCACCAAAGCCCTGTGGCAGCTTTAGCTGGGAAAGGAAAGGGGGTTACTGTCTGATATTCAAGATGGACTGAGTGGAAACCACAAAGAAGTTTTGTAGAACTGTGTGGAGATGTCAGAAAAATAAACCCAGGTCCAGTGTGTCAAAACGGAGACTGCCGACCTAATACTATAGGATTCTTAAGCCTCCATCTTGTTTACCACCGTAGTTTACTGTGCATGTGAGGAACGGCTTTCTTTCCTGCCCATTTCTTCCCACCATGGCTCTCTCGAATGTCTTCTGCTGTGGTGACCTATGACTACCCAGTCGTTGGTGCACAACAGATTTTACAGTGTCTCAAAAGTTCTCTGTTGCTGCATATTCCACCTCTGGGACACAGTGTGCCAGATGCTATAAAATTTCCCCCATCTGAAGACTCCCTAAGCGCAGATCTTCCCTGACATCCCATGTGTGTTGGTCAGCTGCTTTGCAATATAGAGAACTCTTTACCTTAGGAACATTTGGTTTTGTGCCCTTTTTTTAGCTGTAATCCTTGGAACTTGGATTTTCGAACTCGAGAGGCCCACTGTGAAACCAGTGGGGACCCTAGAACAAGGACTAAAGCAATAAGGAATGCCATGGGGGCTCCACAAAGTGAGAAGATGTGAAGAATAAAATACCTCGTGAACTTCAACTGTGGCTCCAAGTACATAGAAAAAGATACTCAGAAAACAGAAGAAGAATCCCAGGTTCTCTTCCAGGTTCTCTTTGTAATAGAGGAATAATCCTTCAGTTGGTTCAGGTAGATCTTAGACATTGGTGAGCAATTATTAAAAGTTATTCATTACAAATTAATTAACCTGATTGCAAGACAAAGTCTATATATTCATTGTGCTGCTTAGGGTTTACATGACTATGTGAAATTAGTTATAATCTGGAAGGGCATATTTATAGCCTATTAAGTATGCACTGTAGATGGTACATCTGTCGCAGAGAGGACACAAAGAGGAAAGCAGCCACTATCATCCCTTGAATTTCATGTCATTCATTCTGAAAGATAAACTCTGAAGTAGCAGAAATCCTTAATGTTTGTGCAGAGAAACCGTGACCCTCCTTATATATCTTCAGTGTTTTAGTGGACATAAGCTATGACCTTTTTCAAAATACACCCCCTTTTAAATTGCTTTCTGAAGTTTGCTAATATAGGTTCATCAATCAGAGGCCTAAATGTAAAACCTAACATCATAAAATTTGTAAAGGAAACATAGGAGATGATCTTTGTGACGCTGGGGTAAGCGAAGATTTCTTAGCTAAGATACAAAAAGCACAATTCATTAAAGAAAATAATAGTTGTTTAGACTTTATCAAAATTAAGAACTGCTCTTCAAAAGACACTGTTAAGATAATGAAAACGCGAGTTGCATACTAGGAGAAAATATTTGCAAATCACGTCCCTGATAAAGGACTTGTATCCAAGATATATAAAGAGCACTCCATATGCAATAGTTAGAAAACAGACAGCTGAGTTTTTAAAAAATGTTGGCAAAATATTTGAAAAGATAGTTCACCAAAGATGGATGGTGCGTAAGCATATGAAAATATGCTCAATATCATTAGTTCGTAAGGAAATGCAGATTAAAACCACAATGAAATACTACTCCACTCTTACTAGAATGCTAGAAGTAAGGACAGACCATGCCAATCCTTAGGAGGACGTGGAGCAGTTGTAGTCCTCAGATTTTGCTGGTGGAGACGCAAAATGGTACAGCCACTTTTGGAAAACAGTTTGCCTCATTTCTTAAACAGTTAAACCTATACTTACCATATAACCTAGCCATTCCATTTCATCCCAAGTGAAATGAAAACCTATATTCACACCAAAACTTGCACATGAATGTTAATAGAAACTTTATTTGTAATCACAAAAAAACTGGAGACAAACCAAATGTCCCCAGCTGCAAAATGGATTAAAAAACCGGTCCATCATAAATATTGCTGGAGGGAATGAAAGTTGGTACAGTCACTGTGAAAAACTGTCTGGCAGTATTTACCAAGGTCAAACATATACCTCAGCAACTGCACTCCTAGAGACGTAGCCAACAGAAATGTAGAGTATGTTTGCCAAAAGGCTTACACAAGAATGTTCACAGCAGTGTTACCTGTAATAACCCTGAAAGAATCTGAATCCATTTTTATCCTCTTGTTGGATTGTTTCCTTTATCATTATGTAGTGTCCTTCTTTGTTTCTTACTATAGCCTTGGCTTTAAAGTCTATTTTGTTGAATATAATTATTACTACCCCAGCTTTTTTTTCCTTTCCATTTACATGAAATATCTTTTTTCCATTCTGAGGTAGGTCTCTTGGAGACAGCATATAGGTCTTGTTTTCTGATCCATTCAGCTTCCCTATGCCTTTCGATTGGAGCAGTAAGGCCATTTACATTTAAAGTGATTCTTGATAGATACATGTTTATTTTTTTATTTTTAACTATTTTCCCCAGTTTTTCTTTTTTTTCTTATTTCATCTTAAAGCAAGCCCCTTAACACTTGTTGCAATACTCATTTGGTGGTAACAAACTCCTTTAGCTTTTTCTTGTCTGGGAAGCTCTTTATTTCTCCCTCAATTTTAAATGACAGCCTTGTTGGGTAAAGTAGCCTAGGTTTTAGGTCTTTGCTTTTCATCGCCTTAAATATTTCATGCCAGTCCCTTCTTGCCTGAAATATTTCTGTTGAGGAGTCAGATGACAGTCAAAT
>PVJD01007742.1:0-59023 GCA_004026545.1 Mormoops blainvillei
GATAATGCAAGTGATAGGAGGTCTGAGAAGCCAGAGAGGTGGTGGGAGGCAACCCCAAAATTAGCAACATGAGAAGGTGACTATGAACCCTCAGGCTAGAGAGACAACGGGAGGGTGTGGAGTTACCAGAGTCCAGGGTTGGTGTCCCTGGGGACACTGGGGCCCTGAGGGGGCTGGAAGACACAGCCAAGACCAGAAACATGGTCCAGAACCAGGAGGCAGGGGTCGACACGCCGGTTTCTCCCTCCCGCTTGCCCTCCGATCGCCGGTCAGTGCGTCTCGGTGAGCCTGCCCAGACTAAATCCCAGTGCTGTGCAAAGTCCGGGGACTTTCCCCTTCTTCTTTTCCCCACACAGAGCAGAGCAGGAAAGGGTGAGGGCAGGCAAGCCGGTCCAGGCCCCACACGTCCCCTTCTCTGGGGACGCGGCGGGGTCTCGGGGCGACAGCATCTGTGGTGGGACGGGGAAACCACTTGCTCTGAGTGGAGTCTGGGGCTGGAGCTCCCCACAACCTGAGTCCCCTTGGGCCCATTTCCTCTGTCACCGCTCCACCACAGACACCACACACCCCACCTCGGCAGGGCCAGCTGAAGACAGCTGAACGGGGACAAAGGCCTCCTCCAGCCTCCCCTCTCTCCGAGACATGCCGGAGCGCCAAGTGTGAAAAGCAGGCCTGGGGACAAGGGCATGGCATCCTGGGATGTCCCCTAGAGCTGGAGGGGCGGTGCCTGCTCAGCGAAGGGTGGAGACTCCAGTCTCAGGGAGCCTCCATGCGACCCAGAAACAAAGTAAATAGGACCCGGATGGCTGTGGCGAAAGAACGGTCGGTCGGTCGGTCGGTCCAAGTGTAAAGCAAAACAGAGCAGCCTCAGGGGAGGTTAGGGTCGTTTTTTCCCTTTTAAACTCTGGGGTGGCCACGTACCGCTCCATCACCACCTGCCTTCCAGAATAACAGTAATGCACACTGATGGAGCCGTTTGAGCCTCTCAGAATAAGTTCACGAGTCATTTGACTCACAAAACCCCTGCAAAGTAGATGGGTAGAGACAGCACAAGAGTGGACAAGGTGACACGGGTGCTCCGGACAGGCGGTGCCAGACCCAGGCTTCTCTCTCCTCAGCTGAGTCTTCCCGAAGGCCCATGGGCCCACACTCCTTGTTCTGTGCTTCCCTCTCCATTATCCACTGCCCCCTGGGCCTGTCCCCGGGGTCCCCAGCAAGCGCTGCAGCCCTGTCACCACTGGCTGCACTCCCCTCCTCTACCCCTCACTCAGGCCACTATTTGGGGGCAGTGTTTCCGGTCTGCAGCCAGACTGCAGTGCATGCAGCAATCCGAACACCATATACAGCCGCGGGAATGGAAAGAACGGTGTTCGGCTCTCCCTCGGATGCAAATACAGCATGCCCCTCTGTGCGGCATGGAATTGTACCATAGCTTACGACGAAACCAACATAACCAGAAAATATATTTTTTTCTTCTATGGGGGAGGATGAAGAGATTTTGGTAATTAAAACTTCCATCGATCAATGCTTAGACCTCAGAGATAATTGCACTGGGGCTGCACATGTGTGTTGAGTCATGCAGTTTTGTTTTCAAGTGCGTGTGTACCCCAAGGCCTAGAGTCACAGCGCTCCCCCACCATGGGAAGCACCCCTGCACCCTGCCCACTGTCCTCCCTGACCAGCCAGTGTGGGGCAGTGCAGAGACGCGGGGTGGTGGCCCTGGACCTGCCCCCGATTACGGGGAGCTGTGTGAGATTCAGTGCGTGGCTTAACCTCTCTGGAGCTCGGTTTTCTCTTCTGCAACCTGGAATTGGGACTCGATAATCTCAAGGTTCTTTTCCACCGTTTTTGATACTTCACAGAGTCGACAGCCCCCTTGGGAACTGGTCGTCTCTCCCCACTGGGTTTTAATCTCGCCTCTGCTCCTAACTGCTCCGTGTGTTCATGACACCCTCATCAAGGGCCATGCGTGTGCAGGTCCAGTGCTAGGCTGGGGCAGACGTGGATGCCCAAGGTCCAGCCCCGCTGCTGGGGAGCAGCCGGCCTGGGGGGCTAGACAGCCCAGGTGCAGTCCCAGTATAAGTGAGGATGTCGAGCGCTTTTGCAGAGACAAGCTCTTGTCTTGCGTGGCCGGCCTGCCGACCTCGTGGCACCATCAGCTATGGGGAGATCACGGTGGCGCAAAAGCCTTTCTCACGGGGACGGGCCGTGCACCTTTTTACCCCAGGAGGTCACATACACGGAGAAGATGCCGTGGATGGGTCCCTGAGCCACGCAGAGCTGGGAACAGGAACGATAATTTGTAGCTCTTGCTCACACCGTTGTTCTCTGATAAGAGACATACCGATCATTGCTGAATCCTTCCGAATGTCCCTTGCAGCCTCGGGGACCTGCATGGGGTGGCTGGACTATGGTGACTACAGTTCAGGAGCAATCACACTTTTGAAAGGAGGGCTGTTTTCCCTCGGCTTCCCACGTGGGCTGGGTGCTCAGTTTGCTGCCTTGTCCGTGCACCCTGAGCCCCCTCTGCCAAAGCTGGGAGGTGCACCCTTTAGTTTTTGCTCCGCTCAGAGCTGGCTAGGCATGAAGAGTCCTGAAAGCAGCTGAGAAGAGGGGGGCAGGAGGCCCTCTTCCCATTGGCTCTGTCTCCAGGGGTGCCAGGGACTCCCCTGTCCATTTTGCAGTTGGAATGGTGAGAATGGAATAAGCGGCGATGCAGAGTCTCCGCTGCTGGCGACCTCACTGACCTGGCGCAGCAGGGAAACCCACCCACACCCCACACGACCAAGCGTGGGAGCGCCCCCCAGAGACAGTGGGCTCCTCGGCGGCACCCAGCTCTGCCACCTGTCGGAACCCCTCTCTCTCGCCACACCTGCCGACCCTCCAGTCTCTCCAACAGTTTCTGTACAGGTTTGACCTGCTGGATAGGTTTTAAGTAGAGGGGCCGCATCCCTCCTACTACTTGCTCTGCTCTCTAACTCTCCGTTGCGGAGGCCTAGGCGCTCGCTCTCTCACCACCCTCACCCCGCTCAGCCCCTCCGGGCGTTGCTTGTGCCGTCAGCCTCCAGCTTCTGCCATGGATTCGCCTGCAAACACCAGGCCTGCAGTAGCACCAGAGACCCCAAGAGTTCCCTTCCCCAGAGGAGTGTGAGAGGAGATGGGGGGTGCTAGGGACAAAGGTCAAGCCTGAGGCCCTGGGATTGTTCTTCAGAGGAGCTGTGCCAAGAAGCTGCTATCCATTGGAGGCAAGCCCCCAGGGTCGCCCACATGCCAGGCTGTCCCCTGCAGGTTTCCCAATCGGCCTGGGTGGGGGCCTCCTGCTGCCACCCATCCCGTGTATGTCCGCAGGCAGGGCCTCCCCTCTGGCTTCCTGGGTGCAGCACCAGGAGCCTGAGCGCCTCCCCTTCCCTCCTCTCCCCCCGGTCCGTTTTGAGGCAGTTTGGCCTGGGGCCTGTTGTTTGCAGGAAAGCCCCAAGGACTACCCACCAACCCAGGGGCTCAAATGATCTTCCATGTGTCCCTAGGTTTCAGTCAGGAAAACAAGCTCTTTGCTTATGCGCTCGCCATACACTAATAGCCCCCTCATTTCAAAGCCCCCTGATCCTGTCCGTACATCCAAGGACCAGGAAGGAGCGAAGAAGGGTGTGGAGCCACCAAAGCAGTTGGAGTGGTTCAGAAGCCTTACCCCTGAGGTCGAGGGGCTCATTCGAGGAATCCACCCAGCACAGAGCCTTGTCACTGCCTGGCTGTCCTCCGACTATCAGGAGAGCCCCGTTTGTGGAGAAAAAAGTCCAAAACACAGTGTTCCTTTGATATGCATAAAGGGTCCAGTGGAAGTAATGCCTGCTTGAGTGTGGCTGGTAGGGTGATAACATGGGTGTAATCATTTATAGTTTTAATTTGAAGATTTCACCTAAAATGTCATACGGTGTGCTTGAGTGTGATATTGTTATATTACAGAATTACATGCTTATGATTTCATAGTAAAAAGGGGGGCGTTATTGGTGCGAGGCCCTATATATCTCCAAATCCCTGAAACCCAAGTCGTAATTAAACTAGCTAATGTTTATGGAAGGCTTCTCTGTTCCAGACACGTGCTATGGGACTTACAGTTAGAGCTCCACAAGGACCGTATGAAAAAGGCACTAGTCTTATCCCCATGTTAACGACAAGAGCGGGTAAGGAACTGGCCCAGGGTCACACAAACTCAGAGCCTTCCTTTCTGCTTTGAACGTCACAGAAACTTGTTTACATTTCTTGCTGACAGACCCAGGTTTGGGCTTTGCTCCATGGAAGCTAATGCCCCACCAAGTTGCCTTGTTTAAACAGTGGAGGAAACAATTCCCAGCTCATTCATTAACTTCTCATTTATATACTTAAGTCCTGCTTATTGACACAATCCAAGAACTGTGAACATACACTGTCACCAGGGAGGAGTGTTGGTAGAGTGAGCGCCGGCCGTGAGCTGGAGTGGAGGCCAGCCGCCACCTGTCACCACTGCACGGACACTGCGTCATTGGATAGCAACCTCCTTCCAAGTGTCTGGCTCTTCCAGCGCTCCCAAGTAATCTCATGCAAATCCTTTTCTGGAATGGGGCCCAAAGACAAACCCTGAGAAGCTGAAGAATGAACTGGATACCATCTGTTCTGGGCAATTCACTCGTTCAATCCTTCGGCAAACGCGGGCCGAACCCCTTGGCGGACACTGCACTGGTGATCAGGAAGTTGTAAGACACACCTCTGCTCTGGAGGAACCCGGCAGGAGGAGTCAGCAGACACAGTACCCTAGTGGCATAGCACGCATAAGGAGCTGCTTAACGAAGAACTGGTTACAGAGGACAGGACATTTGAGCTGAACCTTGGAAGCCAAGACGACCAAGTCTAGAAAGGTCGGAAAGGGGGTTCCAGGCGGAGGGGAGAGCAAAGGCAGGGACGAGAAGGTGTGGAAGGCCAGGGTGTGTTCTGAGGCACAGCCCCAGACAGCGCAGGGCGCAGGGCGGTGTGAGTGGCAGGTGAGCGGAATAGGTAGGCGGGACCGGCCTGCGGGACCTCGGGGGCTGGAACTGGACCACCTGGCCCCTCCTCCCTCTGGTCAGCTCCGCCCTCTCGGACTCTGAGTGGCAAGTCAAGACTGTGAGAGGGGTTTCCAGTGCTCTGGTACACACAGGAAAGTGCCAACGCTTATGAGCCATTTCCTCTGCTTAAAAAAAAAAAAAAAGAAAAAGAAAAAAAAGGAGCTCTTATTTAAGATTGTTACTAAAATAATTCCCTATATGATTTCCTGAGTAGGAAGGAAAGGGGTGGGGTTACCAGTGGGGGGCGGGAATAGTGCATAATTAGCCGGGGCCTGCGCTCAAGGTTTGGGAATCGTCTTATCGGTGAGTCTCACGGGTGAGCAGGCTGCGCACAGCCGCTCTCAGGGATCAAGCCATTATTTCACTAACAAGGTTGACCCCCAGGCCGGAGAGGGGAAGACACGGAGAGGCTGTGGCTCTATGGCCTGAATGGGAACGCAGGGACGCAGCCAGAGACCCCACCTAAAAAACGAAATGGGGACGTGGACCACCAAAACCTCCATTTCTTAAAGCCCTGGTGAACAGCTGAAAATGACTTGCCCCAGAAAAAATAAAATAATAAGTTTCTTATTATCATTTCAATGGCTCCTTACATAAATACCAAAGAATCAGAAAAGCTGGTGCCTCGTGTTGCTCCCAGAACCTAAGAAATGGTATCTTTCAGTTATCGGATTTTATTTCTCTGCAGCGTTACATTTTATACATATTTATTCATGCAGAACAGAAGTGCAGCGTTATTGAGGCTGCCATGGGAGTGGAAGAAAAAGCTGTTATACATAAGAATGCACCGCATTTACATTGTCGCACTTCGCAACAATTGAACTAGATGCAACTGGTTTTTTTTTTAATAATAAAAAAAACTCCGGTTTGCATCTAATTTGTTGATTTTTTTTTTCTTTCTCACTCTTGAATTTCATATGCCATAGAAATGTGAAGGGACATGGGTCAAGAGCCTTGGGCTCTTGATACAGAGGGCTGGGGACTAGTAAGAGGCAGCTTTCACGTGGAGGGGCCGAGGATCCAGAGCAAGTTTATAACTAGTTTTTTGTGGGGGGTTTTTTATAACGTATGCAGTTAACTGAACTGCAAAACATTCATCTTCCGACTTAATACCTCATTCTCCCTGCTTGGAGACGGGGGTATTATAGCGCTAGATATTGCTTTTCAGGCTTTTGAGCGTCAGTGATGAATCCCCATCTTCTAATAAAATGCATTTTCATAGTAATTGAAATAATAATTTCTTGCCTCTTCATTTTCCCCGGTACTTAAAAAGGAGCTTTTGACTTCTTCCCCTGTCCCTTCTCCTGACTTTATTTCCTTTTCACCGAAATTCCCTCAGCCCCAGAGAGGCACAGAGCCTGGGCTCTGGCCAGCTAGAGACGCCGAGACATCAAGGCCAGGAATTCTCAGCTGGGTTTGGCTTTTCACTTCCATTGGCTTAGCAAACCGAGCCGTCCCCATAGGGCGCTACAAGTGTGGTGACCAGGCAGTTGGTTAGCCCAGAGAGGAGCAGGCAAGGGCCCGACCCCTACAAATCCTGAAGCTGACACATCAGGCTGATCCCCAAGTCTCCCGTAATAGCCCCTAAGGTCAAGGTCAGAGACTAACCTCCTCATTCCATGTGTACCCCTCAGGGCGCTAGTGACCTCACCCCTAGGAATTCAAGCGAATATCGAATGTCGGTGCGATAAAGGCAGCACTAATGTCTCTCCGGACTAAAATTTGGGAGGGCGATGTCGGCAATGGTGATGACCACGCGCTGAGGGGAATGTACTAGTCTGCAGCCCTGTTTGCTAGCAGCGCTACTGTAATGCTGTAGTGGTGAACTTGGACAGAAAAATGTCATAGCCACCTCCTAAGATATCTTCCCTCTCATCCTTTCCTCCGCGGTCGACAATGAAGAGAAAGAAGAAAACTATAAGTAAGACCGTGGTGGACTTGAGAAGCCCAGTCGATGTACAGCCAGCCTCTCTGGGACCCGTACCAGCTTTGGAAGACTTTCTTGGCCCTCTGGCTTCACGCCCGCCCAGGGATGGGTGACTTGGGTGAAACCTCGCTCAGTTTAACCTGTAATTTACCTTTGCCTGTAGGAATTCTCCCCTTCCTGCACCTAATCTTTCCTAATGTAGCAAAAGGAGCTTGGAAGTGAGGAATCGGGACTCGAAAAGTCTTGGCCAGGAAATCAAAGTAGCTGTTGAGCGAATGGTCCGAGCGACCGGAAGCCTTCCGAGGCCTCGCCTCCCTTCCTAGTGATGGAGAGAATACTTTTCTGCCTCTTCATTCCCCAAGGTACTTACAAAAAGGCTTTGGACTGCTGTTCCTTTCCTCTGGCCTGTCGGAAGACTCACCCGCGGCCCGGGCCTCACCCGCTCCTGGCACACGTGGCAACTCTGGCCGGCAGTCGCAGCCCCTTTGTGTCAACCACGGAGAGGAGTCCGTTGCCCCGTTCACCCCTAGGTTGGGAGGCATGGCTTGGCGAGGGGAGCAAGAGCTGGATTTGAGGCCCAAGGCATGCCTTTGCCAGAGGGTCTTTGGGCAGTGCACGCAGGGCTTAACCCTCGTGAGAATAGACTGTGGCTTTTGAGTTAGTAAAGCCCCGGGTTCAGACCCTGACTCCATTATTTTCTAGCCACGTTACCTTTACCACGTTGGGCAAATAGCTGGATTTCACACATAACAGTATCGATCGCAGAAGAATGCTGTAAGGACTGATTGAGATAATACACATAAATCTCTCGGCGCTAAATCAACTATTACTATTCCAGAGGGGCCTTCGAGAGGCAGGAGCGAAAGCATTTTCTACAGCAGGAGTGATGGGGATGACAAAATCGGGCCCAAACCTGGATGTGAACTGTCCTTAAGCCACAAGTGCTAGACTAGGGGCTCTGATCTGCTACCTACTGGAGGGGACAAGAAAGGAGAGAAATCCAGTGGCTCCTTGGACCTCGGCTTCTAGACTGAGACTGGGCTCCGGCTCCTGCAAAGGTGGTCATCTGTCCCAGCTGTTCCGTTTCTCTGTTTTTCTATCCCTCACCCGCAGGGCCCAGCAACTTGTCGGTGGATTAAAGGGTCCTGCTTAGCCCTGGAATTTTGGGCCTGGGAGGTGGAGGCAGCAACAGGAAGTATCTCCTTCGTCTCCCTGCCCTTGTTCTTTGGTTGGGCAGCGAAGAAACAAGTCTGGGGCATCTGCAGAGCATCTTCCAGGACGTTCCCCCACACCCCAACCTGGGGCCAGCCTTGGCGCTGAGAATTTTGAGACGAGGGTTGTTTCAGAGCAAAGTCCCTTCTCTGGGCAGCCGAGAGGGAGCCAGTCAGAACTCATGAACCTGCTGCTTGGATGGGTCTGCGGTTCACTCAGTTCTCTAAGAGTAGTTTTAGGTTCACAGCAAAATTAGGTGGAAAATGCACAAAGTTCTCATATATCCCCTGACCCCACACATGCCCAACCGCCCTCACTATCAACGTCCTGGAATGGATGTTACATTTATTACAATCAGTGAGTTTTCACTGAAGGGTCATTAGCACCAGAGTCCAGAGTTCGCACTATGGACTCAATTGGTTCACAATTCTGTGAGTTGGGACAGCTGTGTGATGACATGTGCCCAGCATTACAGTGTCATGCAGAAGGGTTTCACTGACCCACAAATCTTCTGCTCATTCATCCTGCCACCCGCTCACCCCTGGCAATCACTCATCGTTTTTATTGTCTCCATAGTTTTCCCTTTTCCAGAATGTAATATAGTTGGAACCATATAGTATGTAGTCTTTTCAGATTGGCTTCATTCTCTTATGAGGGGAGAACCCCAAAAAACTGGAACTGCCGCCTGGGGGGTGGGCTTGTGGTGCAGGCTTCCCCCGCTAGGTGAGTGCGCTAGGAACCCACCTGTGTCAGTGTGCCAACTGGCGTTGTTGTGAGAGGCTGCGTTCGGCTCCAGTGAATTTTTTTCGGAAGCCCCTTTCACTGTGTTTGACCATCTCATGATGGGTGATTTACGAGTGCTCCTGCCCACACCGTGCTGAGTGTTCAGCAGTTTTTGACCAAAAACGGCACCACTCCATGCCCCACCCCCTCTGTTCACTGACTCTTGTCCGGAGTGAGTTTTTTGTTTGTTTGTTTCCCCCGGATGAAAAATGTCCCCAAAGGGAAACATTTTGCCAAGGTGGAAGAGGTGAAGCAAAAAAGGGAAAAAGCACTAAGAGGCATCAAAATCGATGCATTCAAAAACTGTTTTGAGCAGTGGGAAAAAACTTCTCAATAGGCGTATTGCACCAAATGGAGAGTCCTTTGAAGGTGACTAAAGTTTAAACATGTAAGAATAAATACACAGTTTTTTATAAGTAAATTCCATGGGGGTCCCCCCTCATAGTAGTAGACATTTGAGATTCCCCCATGTCTTTTCATGGCTTGATAGCTCACTTCTCTTTAGGACTGAATGATATTCAGTCTGGATGTTCCAGTTTATTTTCCATTCACCTGCTGAAAGAGAGACATCTTGGGTGCTTCCAAGTTTTGGCAATTATGAATAAAGCTTCTATAGATATCCATGTGCAAGTTTTTGTGTGGACATACATTTTCAACTCCTTTGGGTAAATACCAAGGAACACTATCGTTGGATTGTACGGTGAGGGTGTGTGCGGTTTTATAAGGAACCACAAGACTGTTTCTCAAGGCGGTAATACCATTTTGCATTGCCACCGCAACAAACAAGAATTCCCGCTTCTTCACAACCTCGTCAGCCTTTGCTGTTGTCCGTGTTCTAGATTTGGGCCGTTCCAGTAGGTGCGGCAGCATCCCAGCGTTTTACGTTGCAGTTCCACAATGACATGATGTGTAGCCTCCTTTCATATGTTTCTTTCCATTTGTACATGTTCCTTGGTGAGGTGTCTGTTCAGGTCTTTTGTCCGTTTTTTAATTAGGCTGTTTGTTTTCTTATGGTTGAGTTTTAAGAGGTTTTGCGTTTTAGAGTTTGTTTGTTTTTGTTTTTTGTTTTTGTTTTTGTTTGTGTATTTTGGAACCAGTCCTCTACCAGCTATGTCTTTTACAAAGATTTTCTCCCAGTCTATGACTTGGCTTCTCATTCTCTTGACCCCACTCAAGTCTGTTCACTCTCCTTATGCATCCAACAGACCCACGTCTCCTTTCCTCCCTGCGACAGAGACAAAGAAGCCAGACTCGCTGCGGAGGGGGCACGGCTTCCTAGGGACATGTGTGGGCCTGTGACCACCATTCACTTCAAACCCGTGTTCATTCATTCCTTAAAACACTTACATTGTGCCAAGCACTAAGTCCCGGGCATGCGTTGGTGAACAAAACAGACAAAGCTCTGAGTCTTGCAGAGAACACTTTCTGATAGGGAAAACACACTAAAAAAAGAAACATAGAGACATATACTGAAAACCGTACAGCTTTCTAGAAAGCCAGTGTGGAAAAAAAAAAAAAAGCGAGCAGAACAAGGGAGATTGAAGGTGTTGGCATGGGGGCGATTTGCCATCTAAAGAGGGTTGAAGGGTTGGCTTCATTGAGAAAGGGACGTTTAAGCAAAGAGGGTGCCAGGACTGCAGAGCAGTCAGGCGCAGGGACCAGCTGGTGCAAAGGCCGCGCGGCAGGAGTACAGCTGGCGTGTCCGAGGAACTGCGGGGAGGCTGATGTGGTCTGAGGGGAGTACAGGGGTGATCGGGAGAGGATTTCCTGATGGATTCAACATGAGGGTGAGAGGAAGGAGAATCACACGGGACATGAAGGTTTTGCCCCTGAGCCATCGGAAGGGTGTCATTAACTGCGACGGGGAAGAGCGGGTTTCCCAGCGGCGGTGGTGGGGTGTGGAGACTGGGAGCTCTGTTTTGGCTATGTTGAGTTTGCACTGTTAGATGTATTGGTGGAGGTGCCAGGTAGGCTGTTGGATAGACGGATTTGCAGTTTGGGGAGTTTGTGTCTCAGACTCGGGGCTAGTGCTGTGCGGAATAGAAGGGAGAATAAAACCCGGTTCCTCCATGCTACCTCTGTCCAGGGAATCACTGGGACGCTGGGGGGAGTGTGGGGGCGCAACGCACAACACAGGCACAGGCGCCAGAAGCCGGTTCCTTCCAGCCTCTCGTGAGGCTGGCAAGGCAGGTGAACGCATCCAGGCTACTACAGATTACACTAAAGAGCCGGTCAGGGGAAAGCCAGTCCGCGGACACCTTGACTGCTTGCTACCAAGAAGTCGGCAAGAAGGGGACACCAGCGCACAGTGTGTTCCCTTCTCCACCTGCAGTCGAATAAGCGCTTCAGACTCTTGAAGATGATCACAAAGGCTTCTCGTGGTCCGCCTGCCTTCCGGTTCACCCTCGAAGCAGGTAAAGGAAGAGAAAGGAGGCGGAGAGGGGCCCTGCGGTTGCAGGGCCCATCACTTCAACTCTCCCTGAAACCTTGGCTCTGCTCCCAGCCACCCAGCAAAAAGCCAGAACAGCCCCGGGCTGGGCTGGGTCCTGCTGTCTGTAGTCTTGCAATGTACAGAGCAAGCTGTTTAAAGGGCGGAGAACTACGACGAGGGAGTCACCACTTATTAGGCCAATATTCGGCCAAATCCTTGATATTGGTAACTCAGGTCCAGGTTAACATGCGGGCTGTGGCCCTCTCCCTGAAATACAGTCAGCTGCCCGAGCAAGAGCCATGTTTTCACATTCGATATGCCTGAGACTCTCTTGTTTGGGCGGCAGATGGTGAATTTCATGCAGTTACGTGAGCAAAGGCCCCTCTATTTCCAGCCTGGAACTCGGAATCTGTGGGAAAGCTGCATCTCTGTCTGCCTCCTGTGCCCGGAACCCTGCAGCTCTTGGTGTGGGGGTCTGAGGGCCCTGGATGCGTCTGTGAGGGGCCAGGAGAGGGGAGAGCAGTGGACTGGCCGTTGTCTCATGTTCTCCAGCAGGGAAAGGGGAGCCAGGCCACTCTGGGAAGCCCGGGCTGGATGTGGAGGACAAGACCTGCCATCCGCAACCTGAAAATCTAGTGCTTTAATAAGCCGAGGCTGATATGAGAGCCGGTGCGCCAAGGGACCTCGGAGAGATGGGCAGCGTGGCACAAGTGATAGACTGTCTTCGCAGGCTCAGATCTGCGCGAGAGCAAAACTGAGTTATGAAACGGGACCAGATTAATGAAAATGTGCATGGTAACAGCCCATCCTCAGTGATTTCCGCCCAGCGCTTCGGCACCTTCTGACCCAAATCTATTGACAGCATCTTATGTCCTACATCAGCCTTTTCACCTCCAAAGACTAAAAAGATTTATAACACAATAATAACCTTCGAGAATCTCAGCCCACTCCCGGACTGCTCTCTTATATACCGAAGGGACTTAACCCCTAAGGGAAAGTTTCAGGATAATATTAGCGGTTTGGAATTCTCTACCGGAGGGGCTTCCCAGAAATGCTGTTGGGGCCTCATGCCCACACACTTCCCCTCTTCACTCCTAACACACAGACAGCCTTCCTTACTATTTCTTCAACCAGCTTCTGTCCTCCTGCCATGGCTTTCCCCCTGTGGAGCACCCAGTTCCCTCCCAGGGCTGGGGGCGGGGTGTCCTCCCCAGCCTTCCCACGTGCCTAACTCCTCCTCTTCCTATAGGGCAAACTCAAACATTTTTTGGAAGCTTTGCATTCAAGCTGTATGCTAATAACATGTATTGCTTGTGTTGTTTTTTTTCTTATAAAATTCATGTTGAGTGTAGCAAACATGGAGCTTATACAAGAATGAAGAAAACAAAAATTCACCCATCATTTTGACATATATTCTTCTGTTTTTTTTTTTTTTCTTTTGGTGTGTTATATGTACTCTAATTGGGAGCATACAGTACGTACTGTTTTTGTGATCTTCCCCCACTTAAGGCTATGGAGTTAAGCAAAAAAGGGCGGGCAGTTCAGTGTAGCGGTTATGTGTGGGTGGGCTCTGGAGTCAGACTGTCTGGGTTCAAATCCTGGGGGCACCACTGCCGTCCTGAGACCTGTGCACGTTACTGAATCCTTTCCGCGTTTAGGACAGTGTGGTTTACACGGATTTTAATCTGTAATTTTGTTTTCTCCCGTTCTCACTCAACCGTGAGTTCCTGGAGGTCGTAGAGGCTCTTGGTCATCTCTCTGTCCTCCGTACCTCGCTGGTATATAATAGGCATCCAGAGATGTTAAGTGCGGGATGACCCCAAAGAGTAAGGCCTAGCGCTGGGTCTCAGAGGAAAGTTCCTGAACTAGAGGACAAATTTGTGTTGGTGGCCTCGTTTCTTTCCCCTACTAGCTAACGAGGCCAATGTAAGTTAAGTTTACCGAGGCTCCCATTCCACCCTTGGTGACAGAGAGACGCCAGACGGGGCGAATGGGAGACGAGAGCTAGAGGACTTGGTGGACCCGCTCTGCACACTGTAGAACTCTGTAAGTGAACTAAGCCGTTCTTTCTGAAGTTCTCCTGGCTCAGCTCAGCTCTGAACGCGGACAGGCCTGGGGACCCTGCCCCCAGTCCGGGAGAGGAGCGAGCAGCAGCAGCGGCTCTCGGGCCAGCCTCGGGCGCCTGTCCCCACGCGGAGGGGCTGGTGTTGGGGCGCCCAAGCTGGGCGAGCCAGGGGTGCCCCCACCCTCCAGTCCGGAGGGCCTTCTGCCGCCGTCCGCTCACGTCTTCAGATCAGCCGCCTTCCCCCTTCCCCGGGGCCACCCTTCTGCCCACCAGATCCGGCGGGGGATCCTGTCCCCTCTTCACTGGATCCGCGCAAGACGGGGGGAGGAGGGGTGGCTCGAACTGAGTCTTCCTTTGCTCCCTACTATCGCGCAAAGCTGCGGCACGTCTGTGCCGGACGGGGCGGGGGCGGGGGCCGCTCAGGGCGGAGGGGATTCCTTCCCGCGGCGCCCCCGGCAGCGCCCGCCCGTTTTTAGCTCTTCCCCGAGGCTCCTCTGCGCTGCGCAGCCGGGGTGGCGGCGCGCTCCCCCTGGCGGTGGAGACCGAGGCCTCGCGCTGCCCCACGCCGGGCGGCGAGGCGAAAAGAAAGGACAGAGAGGCTAGGGTCCCTCCGACGCCGTGAACGCCCGGGGTGGGGAGTGGCGGTCGGGAGGCTGGTTGGAGGGAGCCCGCAGCGATGCCAGGGCTGCCCTGAGCAAGGACTGGTTTTGTCATTTTGGGGGCGGGCGGGGGGGGGGAACCCAAAAACCCCTTACCCTCACCCCCTAGGCTGTTTCAGAAGTGGCACTGAGTCAGGCCTGAGTCACAGGAGAACGTGCCCCCATCCCTCCCCCTGAGGTTCTTACTCGCCCGGCTCTGGCATCCAGCCCTGGACCTCCAAACTCCGAGGCGCCGCTGCCTGGCGACTCACCCCCAGCGACGCAGTCTCAGTCCCCGCGGGGCCCAGCGTCTCCTCTGTCTCCGTGATGTCCGTCCACCCACCCGGGGCGCGAACAACACCGCCCCCGCCCCCGACCCCGCGTGCTCAGAAGACAGCTCATCTGGGGACAGCCGCCTCGTCCCCAGACCCTGAGAGGGCCACAGTCTGTCCCCTGCTTCCCGGCCTGACAGGCCACCTGCCCCTGACCTTCCCAAACAGATGGTGCGTGCTGGGGGCCTCGTGGAGCAGGGCGCATAGCGGGGGCCACAGCGTCTCCCCCGGTGGTTGACTGTAGTGCATACTACCCTCGAGGACTTGGTCAGCTTCCCCCACCCCTGGCCACCTCGTTCCTCAGCCCTTCCACCCTTTCCTGAGCCCTCCGCCGCCGGGAAGGTGCTACACAGCTCTATTTTTAGTCCTAACAAGCTGCCTGCCTGAGCAGCTTCCATCTGCAGCACTCAGAGCCCTTTACAAATGCTAATGAATGGGAGCTGCTGACTCTAGAGTAACTTAGATTCGTCTTGCTTCCTCCTCCCCAGCCCCCACGCTTTCCCAGGGGGGAAACTGAGGCCCGGAGTTAGGGTATGCAGATGTGATCAAGCCCGGGTCACGCCTCCCAGCTTCCTGTGGCCTGTTGGCGGTTCTGCCTTCTCCATTCCCTTCTGGCGTCTCTTTGTCTCTTCTCTTCGTAGTCATTGTCAGGTCCTGGATTAAGTTCAGAGGTCAGACTGTCTCTTTCCTCCGGGCGCTGAGGTCCAGTGGGAGAGGTGCACATAGAAACCCATCGCTGCAATACAAATAGGTGGTCCGACAGAGCGGTTCCTGCACGGAAGGCTCACTCAGCCTGGCAGGGAGGGAGGGAGGGAGTGCGGAAGTGCTGTCAGTGCCCTATTTTACAACCAGCTCTGGCTTCCTGGAGGAGGTGACACCTGAGCTCTGTATATAATGGAGAATCGGAGATAATCAAGTGCGCGTCAGGGACATTCTGGGGGGGAAAAAACAAAAGCACGGGGTTGAGAAAGCAGCAGTTTGGAGTTGCCAAGGGTAAAAAAATGTTTCCTGTGCCGAGGTGGGAGGCAAGGTGCGGCGCAAGCCAGGGGAGGACCCGGTCAGATTGGAGTTTTACACGCATCATTCTGGTGGCCCCGGGGAGAAGGCGAGTTTGATAGGATAACAGTGGAAGCCGGGGGACCAATTAGAGATGACAAAGGCTTGGTTCAGATGCCTGGGAGAGGACAGGGTGCATTTGAGAAAAACTTTCGACAGTTACTTGACTGGAAGTCTAGGGCAATACAACTTCCCCGCCCCGTGGCCCGCTGGTCTCCTCGCAGGGCAAACGTCACTCGAGTGGCTCGCTTCCCTCTCGAACTTGATGCCTGGAGCTCACAGCCAGGGGTCGGGGCGGGGGCTCAGGACCCGTCCTCTGTCTCTGCTGTGGCCCCGAGCAGCGTGGCAAAGGGTCTGCGTTTGGCAATGCTGGTTGAATGAATGGTGTTTTAAGGGTAACAAAAAGGGGTGGGAAGTCCTGAGCAACTGCAGCTAGAAGGAGGTAGGCCTGCAGGACCCTAACACTCTCACCCTCAAAGTTAAAGCCCAGCGCACCCTTCAACAGGAAGCCAACTCCCCCCGTCCCCAACCCCACCCCACCCCCGCAAGGCCTTCGTCGTGGAACAGAAAATGCTGCCAACTGCAATGAACGCAGTTTCAGAAACTGTAGAAAGTCTCCCCACCAGTTTCAGGGCCCTGCTTTCCAACCAAAAAAAATCATGGAACCATTCTCAGAACACCTGAAATGTGTTCCGATTGGAGCAGGCTGTGCAGAACATGGGCATGCGTAACGGGCTTTGGGACACACAGAGGGGGGGGGACATGGAGGGGCTTACTCACATTTGGCGTTTTCCATATTGGGTGGCAGGAATTCAAAGAATTTGCTCATTTGATTCTCCACGCCCGGTGTGCTGTATGGGTAGATTCCCGCTTCTGCCTCTCACGGCAAACAGCCCCCTCTGCTCATCTCCCCAACAGGAAATCCAGGCAGGTAGGTCTGCTGTCGCAATAAAAGGTCAGCAGGCTAGCTAAGAGGGGGGGCTTTGCTCTAGGCTCAAACTCTGCCTCCCCCACTCCTATTAGCTGCATGACCTTAGAGAAGTTAAGTGATATCAAAACCAGCCTTTTAAAACCTGTTTCCTCATCTTTAGATTGAATATATACTACAGTCATTGCGAAGCTTAGAAGAGTTAATGCTGTATAAGCACTTAGAATAGTGTCTGATACATGGTAAGCCCTCAACGAGTATTAATTATGATTAATATTAATATGTATCTAGAGTCCTCTATCCTCTGTTTACTGTGGCTGCACTCCCAGCTCCTCGCCAGCCGATCAACTCACATGGCTGCTTTGGGATTCTCTGAAGTCGTCCCTTGGCTCCTTCCTTTAAGTCCTGGACGCGTAGGAAGAGAACCACCGACCCTATAATCGCTGAATCACTCTTTTGGGGCCAGAGAAATAGACTTCGTTCAGAAGGAAAGTGCCACTTTTGATTGAAGATTTGAGACACTCTTGCAGAGAAGATATATCTTGATGAAGATACAGAATCATAGAAAGCTAGGCCGGAAGATGTCTTGGAGCTGCATTTTATTTTTTTTCAGGGAGGCTGAGCTACTTGTGTACAGACTGGAAGGGGGAGGGCAGGAACCCCAGGCTTCTGATCGCCCCTGCCGGGCTTCGGGCTCTTCTTTCTCCCCACGCCTTCAGCCGTCCCGAGCCCTTTGCTTTCCCCTCCTCCATTTCTGCTTCTGGCCAGGCCTCCTCTTGCCCAGTCTGTCCCTGTATCCGTCAGGGTCCTACCAGAGATATAGACCCAGAAGGAGCTAGAGAACAGGGGTTTCGTTGCAAGGAATTGGCACATGAGTTTGCAGAGGACAACTGGGCAGGCCCCTAATCCACAGCGCAGGCCGTCACAAAGGGCAGGCCAGGGACGCCCGGACAGGAGCCCACGCTGCAGTCCACAGGCGGGACTTCTTCCGGGAAAGTTCGATTGATTGAGTCGGGCCCCTCAGGTGATCTCTGATAATCTCCTTGACTGAAAGTCAGCGGATTATGGACACTCATCACAGCTACCCACTATCGTCAGGGCAACACCAGTATTTCAGCGAACAAGGAACTGAAGTCTGTAGCCTACCCAGGTTGACACATAAACCCAACTGCCACAGCCCCCTGGTGATTTCTCTGTCCGTCCCCCTTTCAGCCCAGCTCACCTGCCGCTGCCACACTGATCTTCCAAAATCGCCGCCTTGCCCTCCTTTTTACAGCTTCCCATGGCGGCCCACGGGTGATGAGGGAAAGCCCAGCTTGCCTGCTGTGTCTCCCACTTACCTTCCACTTAACCGCCCTGCCCCCACCCCCATTCTAGCCACCAGCCTCCTTACTCTCTGAACAATAGCCATCTTGACGGCTTTCCCTCATCCTGTCACTTTCCATTGCCAGAGCCCCACCCCTCCCTTCAAGGCCATTCTGTTTGGTTTCTGCCTCAAAGCCCCCACCCCCACCCCCAGCCCCTCACGACACTGCAGCACCCTGAGTTCCATCCCTGCTTCCTGCACCTCCGGTATTCATTCCCAACCTCACTCACCCGCTGCTTAGGCAAGTTAGCAGGAGAGATTAATTCGGTATTGGCTGGGGGGCAGCGGGGGGGCGGGGTCGCTATGATTGTCCCTCCCTCCCCCCAAACCAGCCAGGATGCTGGTAAGACCCTAACAAATTGCTCTTAGGATCTTGTGACTAAAGTGAAAGATTGGATCTAAGTCATTACATATGGCAACTGAAACAATTTTCTCTCCATTCCTTTCCATTTCCCCTGCCCACCACCTCTACACCTTTCTGTCGGGGGTCCTTAGCTTTTGCCAGCTTTTTTGTAATCTCTTCTTACTCGGGTTGATATCCCATGGTCTGAAGGAACTTGGGACTTAAGATGGGATGCGAACACTCAAGAACCAGAACAGAACGCAGACCTCTGACCCAGAGCATTCCCCTTTTAACGTTTCAAAGAGATCCTCCAGTAGGTTCTGCTGAGTGTGGCCTGTGTCAGATCTTGTCAGGGCAAGAGGTGCAGGACAGCAAAACACGCAAAGTTCGCCCTCCTGAGCTCGCAGGCAAATGGCAGGTGGGCCTGGTACACTTAACTTCCTGTATAGACACGGGCCAAGGTGCTCAGCCTCTTTGTGCCTCAGTTTCATCATTTATAAAATGGGGGTCATCATATATGTTTATCTATCCTAGATGAAAGCCTATTAGGTTTGTTGTAAGGACTCTGTCTATGGACAGCACTTGGCAAACCTGGCATGTGGAAAGAGTCCAGTGTATGTCAGCGATTAGTATGATTAGCTAATCCAGGGCAAAATAAACTTCCATGTCTCCTGCTGCACACACTGACATCGGCAGGCTAAGGTGAGGCACTTCTGTAAAGTCACCCGCGCCCCCCGCCATCAGGCGCTCTTCCCCTGGATCGGGAAACAGCTCTGGCAATGAGATGGGCACTGCCTGTTCCTCGTGGGGTCACCAGTCACTCAGAAGTCAAGCAGCCCACATCCCCTGGGGGTGCAAATTTAACTCTGTTTGAAGAAATATTTATCGATTGTTTGTTATGTTCGCTATATTGGGCTGGGTACTGGGGATGCTGAATAAAATGTGGCCTGGGTCTGCAGGAGCTTATGAGATAGGCAGCAAACGTGTAAACCATCCTGCAGACCTCCAGGCAGCGCGGCACGTCCTGAACACAGTCAGAGCTGGCACACTTGGGCACCAAAAGAGTTTAACCGTATGGGGCGCTGTGGCCCAAGGAGGAAATTAGCCCGGCTTCCACGAGTGAGCACTCAGTTTAAGGCTTATCGGCAATCTCACAAGAAAAAAACCTTCGTTTTTGGTAAATGCAGAGACAGGGGCGTACGGAACATGCCCTCGGTGGCAAATGTTTGGTTCCGAAATCCTCGGAGAATGCATGGTATTATGTGTACTTCCTGTTATTTAGATTTCAAAGTATGTCATCATCTCTACTCCATTCTTCTTCTCGATATCCTTAGAAAGCAAGAAAGAGGTTATTACACTCGCTTTAGAAATGAAAAAACGGAAACTTAGAGAAGATAACTACAGGTTTAGAATTTCACGTTGGGAAGCTGGGCTCGGATGGACTATGAGGGAGAGACGTGGCAGCTCACCCCGCGTCCCTGTGGCCTAGCGCGGTGGCCAGTGCGGGGCGGATGCTCGAGGGATCTCTCTGGATGACTCTCTGCAACTGAGGGTCTGAGGAAAGCTTCACGAAGTAGGTATCCTGGGCTCTAAGCTCTGACAACAAAGTCTGATCTTGAGGTGGCAAAAAAATATGGGCATGGATAAACAAAACGTAGTGTATACACAACAGAACAGTATACAGCGTTATAGAGGAAGGAAATTCTGACCCATGCTATGGTATGGAGGAAACTTAAAAACACTATTTCAGTCACAAAAAGACAAATACCATGTGATTCCACTGATATGAGGCACCTAGAGTTGTCAGAATTCTTAGAGACGGAAAGTAGAAGGGCGATTGCCCGGGCTGGGGCAGGTGGCGGTGGGGAATGGGGACTCATTTGATAGGTACAGAGTTCCAGCTTTGTGAGATGAAAAAAGTCCTGGAGGTGGGCTGCACATCGACGTTCGAGACAGTACTTAACACCCCCTGCCTGTCCACTGAAAAATGGTTGAGAAGGCACGTGTCACATCATGAGTATTCTAGCGCATTTAAATAATAATTTTTTTTAAAAGATGGAGAAGGAACCTGTAAGGACAAGAGGGCTGGGGAAGGCAGAGAGACAGGGAGTGTCGTATGTGTGCAAGGAAAGGCTGACTGGCTGATAGGATCAGAACCTAAAACACAGTGAGGGGGGGATGTGGTAGGAGATGAGGCCAGAGGGAAGCCAAATGGGCCATGAAGGCCCGGCCGAGGAGTATGGAGTTTTAAATTTTGTCTCTGGTTTCATACATGGCTGAGGTGGGCCCTCTAATATTCTCTTCAGCCTTGGCTGCTACACAGTTGTCACAGGTACTCCGTGGCCCAGCAAGCCAAGCTGTGACACCAGTTCTGCTCCAATCCAAGCTCTTCTGCTAAGCAGACCCCAAGGCCCACCTCACCTGGGCCAGCAAGGGCCTGCCGCACCTGAGCGCCTCTGGGGGGCTTCCTCTGCTGCCTTCGGTTTGAACGATCTCCCCCGGGGCCGGGCGGGGTTCAGGCTGCAGCTGCACTGATGAAAGCTAATGAGATCTCAGCCTGATTAGCGCGACTTCTTTCCAGCTGAATCCTCAGAGCGGCCTCGGTCTGCAGGCGCACACCTGGCAAAGTTCTGGCTCTGCCTCAGGAATGGCTTGGACTTCCCAGCCCGACTCCCAACCCGCGAGGCCCACGGGGGAGCTCAACGGCCACGTGACGGGGCCCTGGAAGTTGCCGCCTTAGGTTGCGTCGTCGGCTGGGCGGTTCTCATCATAAGACAAAAGGCTTACTTGTTGCAAGTAGAAAGGAGTTGGCCCGTGACATTTTGGAGTTTATGTTTTAAGCGTCTGGGTGTCATGAGGACTTCTAGGTGGCACTGTGAACCAGGTGGCCACGAGACAACGTTTGCATGTAGCTCTTATTTATTTAACGTGAGATTTTAAAGTTTTTAAGAATCTTCTCTATGTCTCAGATTCTTCATTTCTAAAATAAGTGTAATAACCCCTTCCCTGCTTTCTAAGGATATCGAGAAGATGAATGGAGTAGAGATGATGACATACAATGAAATCTAAATAACAGGAAGAACACGTAATACCATGCATTCTCCGAGGATTTCGGAACCAAACATGTCACCGAGGGCATGTTCCGTATGCCCCCATCTCTGCATTTACCAAAAACGAAGGTTTTTTTCTTGTGAGATTGACAATAAGCCTTAAACTGAGTGCTCACTCGTGGAAGCCTGGCTAATTTCCTTTTTGGGCCACAGCGCCCCAGACAGTTAAACTCCTCTGACGCCCTAGATGTTTTGGTGCACGACATCCAGGAAGGAGCTCGATGAGAAGAAATGGAGACGTCTGAACTATTCCTTTCACTGTTTTCACACCCCCTTAGTTATAAGAGCTGGCAGCCCAACCTGGTCACCTCAAAGGCTCCTACCACGTTGGCCGCATGCTCTAGAAAATGGAGCAGGAGATGGCTGGCATGGCAACAAAGAGTTTGCTCATCTGCGTTCCATCCGACATGGACTATGCACCTTGCACCATGCACCAGGGAGCATGTGAAAGTCAGGCCGGGGGCAACCCCTGTTTCAGGTGGCGCTCACAGCCCGTTGCTCCCTGTTCATCCGCACGACCCACGGCTGCCTGACTCGGCGCCCTGCCTTAACTGCGTACAACGTGAGAGGCGCTGAGGGCGAAGCTCCCTGGGAACACTCCAGGACGGGCTGTCCGATGCTGGCTTTTCAGTTGGGTAACCCACTTCCACCTTCCTCTGTAGTTCTGGATTCTGCATCCCACCAGAATCAACATTATCAGCTCCCCCAACTTAAGGCTCGCCGATGGCTTCAGAGGAAGGAGTCTGGGTTCAGACGTCAGTCCTGTGTTCAAGGACCCCACCAAAGAGGCCACCGTCCTGGCCTCTAATTCTGGTTCTGCTATTTACTTGCTATGAACCTTCCTCACTGCATGGAGGCCAGAGTAGACCGGGCATCTACCTTCCCCTCCAGGTGGATCTTCAAGCACCTGGCCCCGGCCCTGGGTGTTCCTGGGATGAGAGATTGGGAGCGAGAGGCAGGGACAGGGAGCAGACTTGGCGTGCAGTGGGAGCCCCATGTGCTGCGGAGGCTTCATCTACAAATTGGGGGTTCTTTCCAGCCACATTGGGGCTTTAAACTAGTGTGTGTGTGTGTGTGTGTGTGTGTGTGTACGTACCATTTAGTATACTTTAAAAGTAGCCCGAATTTTTGGACTACCCATGTTTTTTTAAAGAAGGAAGGCAGGAAGGCAAGGAGGAAGGGAGGGAGAAAGGAAATACCCCTACTCTCACGCTAAAGGACAAGTGGTAGATATCTTGGTGTAAATGACTCCAAACTTTTATATCTATAAGTTGTATCTTTATACACTGGTTTATAATTTAATTCTCCACATAATGGGGCCTTATACTTGTGACCCCAAACACTCACCTATTGTCACGGCTGCGTGTGTCCCACGGGGTTGTGACTCTACCAGGCTTCCTTTCACCCCCTTCACTGGACATTGGGTTGGTTGTTTCTGGGGATTTTTTCCCCCTTCACTGTTATAAGTAATTTGGTGTTAGGAAAACTTAGACCTAAATCTTTGTCTATATTTTTAATTCCTTAAACCCTAGAAGAATTAATAGGTTAAAGGGTATGCTTTCTTTCAAGGTTTTTGATATTTATTGCCAGGTCAGCCCCAAGAAAGTTAAACCAGTTCCTACTCCCATACCTTCAACCCTTCACCAGCACTGGGTATTATAACTTGTTAAAATAAAATGTATATGTCAGGAGATTTTTTTTTTTTTTTTTGCATGGGTGGGGGGAAGAGGTGAGGTAGAAAGATAGTACATTTTTGCCTGGTCTAATCTATTACTCCTTTTCCTTTCTGATTTCTGTTTGATAGCTTGATTGGGAAGGTCTTCCCACTCATTAGAGCATTCTTTCTCATTTAATTTAACTCCGAATTCTAGGAGCATAATACTTTGAGCTATTGCATCTCTAGAACCTGGGCCTCAGGGAGGCCCTGCCCTCTAAAGACCTGCAGGGTCAAAGGGGGAGGAGTGCGGAACGGGTAGATCTGAGCGCCGGTCCCATCTCACGGCCTCTTTGAGGGCTGTGAAGGGGGCTGAGTCCGGCCCAGGCCCCCGGTGGCCATCTGACAGGCCCCAGCTCTGTCTGAATGCCCCTAGTTATCCCAGCCGGGATTCTCCTTCTCATTCAGATCTTTAGAAAAGTCCCCTGGGATCAGAATCATGTCAACATCTTCCTAAGTGTCCAACTCCCAGGAGCCCTTGGAGCCACCACACCATGTGGCCTGTGCCCTGACACGTGCACCTGCAGGGGCAGAGGTCACCGCAGGCGATCACAGGTGAGGGAGGCACAGAGAGAGCAGAGGGGCTGACTGACCTCCACCGTCGGCAAAGGGCTCGTGCTGTCCCCACCAGGCCCTGACACCTCTGCCGGGGCTTGAAAACGCCTCTTTCGTGTGTGTGTGTGTGTGTAAGCACACATGTCCACGCTCACTCGCACAAGCTTGCACGCACACTTCCTAACCTCACTCTTCTGCTTCTGAGTTCTAAATGGGAAAAACTCTCTGCAGTGTTGGAGGGGGGGAGAGAGGGTGGGGCAAAGGAGCCCTTTGGTAGAAATAGTAAGAGAAAGAGGCGCACCGAGCATGTGCAGAGTGATCTTCCCTCTTCATGCTTTATTAAAGAATTATATGACATAATTACACGTTATAATGTCTTTACACATATTTATGGTAATTACGTCAATGCGCATTTGATGTTCTGTAATTACAGTAAATACACAACAATCCTGACAAATCGCTTGATCAAGAATTCAAATTCCCTGAGTGCAGACAGGAGAAAAGACATTAACTCTTCTGCTGCCTGATTGCCCTAGATGATTATTCCTCCACCTTCTCCTGACCAGTCTGAAGGCTCTTCATGTCCCTGGGTGTCAGCATGCGGGCAGCGGAGGACCCTCTTCCATTCGTTTTCATCAGGGATGTTCCAGAGCCTTGTCCGTACAGCAATGGCCCTTACTTTTGACATTGTTTCCCCTGTGACACTGTTATGTGTGCTGATTGCGTGTGTGGCAGAGCGGAGGGCAGGGTTGCCCGTCCCTAACAGAGCTGCTGAGACAGGTCGGTTGTGCGCATGCATTTGGTCGGGATCCGCCTCCCGTGGGAACCGGAGCCTCGTGTAGGGTAACAGCGGCGGGAACGGGTACCTCGGGAGCAGTTCCCTTACCACAGGCTGCTGTTACTGTCCAGGCCACTTTGTCACGGTAAATTCCTAAGGGCAGGACCAGGTCCAGTTCTCTACCACCTGGAGGCGCACTGGGTTTGTCACAGTGAGCCTTTGATACCACCTATGTATTCATGGCTGCACACGTTAGTTATACTGGATGGGTTGTTTTCTTCTCTTTCGTGACTACTTTTCTTCGTCTCCTTGTGTCTGGACTCTGGTGTTGGGAGGCGGGGGGGTGTTGTTCTTGCTAAGTGAGACCTGTGGCCAGTACATCAAAAGTAATCAGCA
The DNA here is from genome assembly GCA_004026545.1 of Mormoops blainvillei. Lineage (NCBI taxonomy): Eukaryota > Metazoa > Chordata > Mammalia > Chiroptera > Mormoopidae > Mormoops > Mormoops blainvillei. Next base: position 24,710 of record PVJD01007742.1, read on the forward strand.
GTTGGCATAATTGCTGTCCCAACCAAGAGGCACCTCCTGTGACCAGTTCACCGGTGGGTGCCCATCCCTCCTGAGGTCTGGCGGGAACATGTCTCCTCTTTTCCCTGACAACATAAGAACCACCCGTGGATTCGGGCCAGCAGTCATTGAACTCAGAGGAGTGCTGGGCCTCCGGGCAGCCATGGGAGAACCAAGGCTAGCACCTGGACTCCACGTCCCCGCAGGGGCGCAGCCGTAGCTCACCACACTGGGCCTCCTCCGCGGGAGGAATTTGCCGTGAGGCGAGCAGTGGAGCCGCAGGAACACAGGGCTGGAGCTAGACGACGCCCGCTCTGCCTACCTACTTCGGGGGCCTGGAACTAACAGATGTTCAGGGTTTGAAAAGTTAAAAAGCTTTAAATAAATGTAAGGAATTTGCAGTAGACTCCAGTGCCCGGCATTGACCTCCTTTACCGTGGAAGTAGGAATAACGCTCCCCGTTGGTACCCACCAATTTCATCCCACCTCCGTGACCCAGAGAAACTAATTAGCCCCGAATAGGTGGTTGGAAGGGAAATCTCACTGATCCCCACAGGTGGAAGAAAGAAATCTGCGACACCGGCTCAGGCCAATGTGGGCGAGGACTGAAAGGAGGGCTGACTAATGATTCATCAAAGGAGCAAACTTATCGGCTAATAGAATTCTTAGCCATGAAGTCTCCATGTACCGCACAGACCGAAATCAAAGCAATTACAGGCTTGAATGAGGCTGGAATCCTTACTGTGGCAGATGCTTGTTTTAGCCCAAGATGGGGGCTAGAAGTGAGTGACCCGATACTCCCCTGGTAATGACAGTGCCCGGCAGCCTGCAGGCTCCTCAGGATGTAATTGCTGCCGGCTGACATAGGGATCTCGCTGCACTAATGATGTCCTGTGCCGTTTTCTGAGGCCTCACTCCGCTTTGCGCGCAAGCGCCAGGTAGCGAGGGGACGCTGCACGGTGGACCCAAGCACGTTCACGCACACGCTGTAGCGCTTCGCATGCTTCGAAAAAGCTGTCGTTGTCTTTCAGTCTTCCTTCTTTCTTTGTAAATGGTTAATTGCTTAAGACCTGGTAAATTTAGACGGGCGCCTCATCCATGTATTTAAACATGTGAGCAAGTGAAATGGAAACAGATGTAGCGTTTTCTTTCTTTCTTTCTTTCTTTTTTTTTTTTCTTTTTAGTGAGGACTTTGCACGGCCAGGAACCATAATTCATATTTTCTTCACACTCACAAAAGACTCTGCTGGAACCAAGTGTGTGTTGGGAAACAGATTTTTCTAGGCTCTTTCTGGTTGGGCGTTGTTGTGCTGTGTTTTTAACTGCGTTCATTTAGCAATTGCTAGAAAAGGTGGGCTCTGATGGAAAGTAACCCATGGCCCGTTCCTTTTCACGTGCGTTCCGAGGAGAAATTGGGAGGCCTGTGCTCCTTTGAAGGCGGGAAGGAGAGGGAAGCCACAAGGTTCGTTCATGTAACCAGCACGGGCGATTTCACAAAAGCAATTTCTTGCCTCGGATCAACAGGTAGAAGGGGAAAAAAGAAGAAAAAAAAGGAACAGCTCTTATACTTACTAAGGGTGACCACTTTGGAGGTGGAGGGCAGGGGTTTGAAATTAAATATGTGGAAGAGAAACCAGTAAGAGGCAAAATCTCCAGCAAGAGATGTCCATTTAGTCTCAGTGATGGGTTTGCCACTAAAGTCTGTTTCAGCCCCCTACCCCCCTCGCCTCATCTCCACCGGTGGCTTTTGGGAATTCAATAACTCCCCCAGTGGGACTGTGCTCTACTCTCTCCAGATCTGCGTAGTTCTGGGCCGCTGAGCTACCAACTGTGTTCCCTGGGGACTGAAAATTAATTTCTTTCCCTGCCCCACTTGGCTGATCCCACCTGGCCCACAGCTCAGCTGGGAGCTGGGGTCAGATGCGTGAGACCACCAGGTAAATGATGAGGGCCTTGGGCCGAGAAGGCTTCTAACAATACGGAAATGGCATTTTCCCTTAAACTCAATTGAGGTGCGCCCAGCTGTCTCTCTGCCCCAAGATTCAATTATCAGAGACAATGCGTGTTCCTCCTTCCCCCCAGTCCTCACCTGTGCTTCCTGGGGAGCTGTGCAGTGTCCTCGTTTTCTGGCAGCTGTGGGTGATGAGATTCCAACAGGCAAGAAGAGAGGATTTTTCTGCTCATTGTCAGCTTCAGAACTGACTCTAGTGTGCAGTGGGTGGCAGCGTGAGGGAGCACGGGAGCGTTCTAGCTGCGTGGCCTCGGGCAAATCACATAACCTCCCTGAGCCCCAGTTTTCTCCTCTGTACAATGTACCAGATGATCTTCGGTCCCAGCATCTAGTTCTAAACCCCCAAGGAGTCTATCGTCGTGCATCGCACTGAGGATCCCAGGGCACGTCCTTGACAGGAGAGTGTTCGGTCTCAGAACTTAATTAAAGAAGCTAGAAAACACAGTCATGAGTCACGGGCATGTGGTGACCCAGTAACTGGTGCGGCTGGAGCTCCAGCCAGGTGCGTGGGCTCCCAGCTCGGGGTCCGCTGCATCCCTGTCCTCCGGGAGCCCAGGGGTCTCCGGGGAGTCCCGCGTGTTAACACTTGGAGGCGGCTCGCAGGCCAGACCGGAGTGGCAGGGAGGAGCTTGGCGTCGCCTCTGAGAGGTTGCCTTTGCAGGCCTCCAGCCGCTCGCTCCTCCGCTTGCGAAGCTATCAATGGAAACCGGATCCAAGTGTTGCTGATTCAATGATGTTTGCCCAAATGCTGTTTCCTAAGAGCTGTTGGATGCCCAAGATGCCTTCCTTCTGAGTCTGTTTGCTTTTTTCCAACACACTCGTTTCTTTTCCTGGAAGTGGGACATGGCAGGAAGCCGGTGGAATCTGAACCCGAGTCTGTTCCAGCTCCTTTCTAAACTTGGATCCCGTTGCAATGAGAGGATTTGGGAACCCAGCAGAGGCCCACTCCGCTGCCCCTCGCGAAGGTCCCGGGACGCTCTCGCTGTCAGTAGGCACTCAATGCATGCAGCAGTTTCGTGCTTGTGAGCTCGGCATTGCTCCATCCTTCTCCGTTAGACATCATTTTCACACCACGTGGAGAGGAAGGTATTAGCACCTCATTATACACGTGAACAACTTCAAAGGCTGGATGCAGTTCATGGCAGGCTCCACGCTCAGACCTCGGCCTGAAGCCCTTGGTCTTTCTGACATCACACACCCACACAACACACGCACACACACACACACACACACACACACTTGCTATGAAGACATCCTCTTTTTCAGGCCAAGGAGAGCCCCTCCCACGTGGCCCACCTTTGAGTCACTTTGTTAAAAAGGCAACTCCAACCCCTGGACCAGGTCATAGCATCGATTCACCGTCGCGTATCTTCCTGGCTATTGGAACACAACTTCTTCCCTGGCTTTCCAGTCCTCCCAGCAGGCCGGTTCTCTCCAGTCAGGAGGCCTCGGCTTGGTTCCTCCCTCCCTTCCTCCTTCAGCCCCTCTCCACTGCTGGCCAGTCCCCGTTGTCCTGTTCTTCTTGTTGGAGGTGCAGGCCAGGGTGTGCTGGCCCCAGCCCTCCTGCCCAGCTCATCACCTTGGCTTCCTGTAGCTCCCGTCCACCCTGACCCTAAACCGGGGGAGGCTCTGGAGTCAGAAGAGCAGTAACCCCAGCGTCGCTGTTCACCGGCTCGTGTCCTTGCCCTCGCCACTCGTGCTATCTGAGCCACAGCTCTCCTTGTCTTAGAAGGGGAGGGATAATAACAATACTGTCTTCTCTCACAGTATTTCAGGGGGATCCAGTGAGTCGGTGTGTGTGGACGCACTTGGTGACTGTGAAGCATCAGTGCAGACCAAGTCCCTCTGTCCCATCACCCCCACCCTTACCCACACTTTACTGCTTTTCCTCCGACATTCGTCAAATGGCCACACTGGCCACCTCTTCCTCAGGGGACGATCGGGTCCTCCTCCCAGCGCCACCCGCAGACCGGCTGCATCCCACGGCAGCCGAGGACAGACTAAGGCCACAGACGCATGGCTCCATGCAGAAGGAATCAGAAGGACTGGGTTTTGACATCTTGCAATTTTTTTGCATAAAAAGTAGATGTGAAGATTGAAGACTTGTAGTAACACCCCAGGCCAAGCAGCACATTCGAGGCAGCACGGCAGGTGACACACAGGATGTCAGAGGGCATGACAGCAGCCCTGGGCATGCGACCGGCATAAAGCCACACATCGGCGTTGCCCACTGAGCCCATACAGCTGGGCGGTGGGCGTGGAAATACCGCCTGGGTCGGAGGATGCCGAGGAGGGCCGGCGGGTTACCAAGAGCATGTGCACGACGCACGTTCCCTTACGGCTGCCGGTACAAAGGGGCACGTTGTCCACCGCACCGTGCTGCTCTCTAGCTGATCTCAGGTGGGGAGCCTCCCTTGCCCTGCCCACACAGTGGCATTTCCACCCTCATGTCTATACTCTAAAGCGCCTTAAGAGCAAAGGCCGCCCTGGATGGCATGGCTCAGTGGACTGAGTGCCGGCCTGCGAGCCACCGGGCTTGCTGATTCAGTTCCTAGTCGGGGCACATGTCTGGGTTGTGGGCCCTGTCGCCAGTGATTGGGGTGGGGGGCACATGAGAGTCAACCACACATCGATGTTTCTCTCCCTCTCTTTCTCCCTGCCTTCCCCTCTCCTTAAAAATAAATAAACTCTTTTTTAAAAACACCAAAAGACCATGTCTTCAATGCCCCTGGTCTCCACCAGGCCAGAAATACGTCTCACAGGTAGAAGGCACTTGCTACCTATTAGCCGACCAATAACCATAATCCATTTTTATCCACTGCCTCAGCTTCTGCAAGTATAAAATGGGAGAATAATTCTAATCTTCTCCTAAAGGATGGATAAGGAAAAAAATGCGATACGTGGAGAGTGTTGAAGGCACCGAGCAGAGCTGCCTTGCACTCATCTTCATTTCTGATGACAGCCTTCCCCGTCCATTCCTGCCTCAAGTCGGCGCGGGCCCCGGCATCGACCAGGAATTGGGCTGCTCGGAGCTTTCCAGGTTTCTGCTGGTGGACTCTATGGGGGAGCAGGGGGCTGATACCCTGACTGTCTGGAGGGATATCTGCCAGTGCTTCTTAAAGAGATTGGAGACGAGACAGTGCACTTTTGCGTTTAATGGATAGTCATTCAAAGGGAAGCTGTTCCACTCGTTCAGCGGTCACCCCACCTTCGGCCAAACTGCTTTTTCCTTGGGGACATTCATCTTTTCTTCCCTGAAAACACAGCCAAGGAAAGGAAATGTCTCCTTCTTTCTTACCTGCCATTGCAACTATCAAAAATCCAGCGCCTCCACCTTTGGGACCCATCTTTGCCTCCTTTCGCTGGCTACCAGGCATTTAAGATTGATCTGTTTCTCGTGGCTCCAAGTGGAATTTGACTACATGCATGGAAACAGCCAGGCAGAGCTGACAGCGCCGTCAGACCGCGAGCACAGCTCTTGACATCCATGCATGGGAGGGTGTGCGTGCGTGCGTGCGCGCGCGCACACACACACACACACACACACACATGCCCTTTTCCCCTTCTCTGAGCCCCCACAGGATTCCCTCTCCAGCCCCCGTTGGCGGGTCCCACCTGCTCACCCTCCCCTGGCCCAGCCCACTCTGCCATCATGCGGCCCGTTCTCCAGTGCAGGCAGGCAGACAGCCCTCCCCTGCCTGCCCACCCCTCGCAGACCCGGAATGGGGGGGGGGGGGGCCCGGGGAACTGCACTCTGTTAGATAATGAGTTGAGAACTTACTGCCTCTTGTCTCTCCCTGGCTGGTGACTGACACAAATGGAATTCATCTTTAATCATCTGTTAACTCGTTGTCTATTATAGCTCTTTAATAGCACCATAGATATTCTTAATGAAGCATGATTTAAGGTATTTACAGCACACGGACCGACAGACATCACTCACAGTGTGCAGGTAATGAGGCATAAAACGGCTTTTGAATTCCCCCCAAAAGAGAAAGCGACAGAGAAAGGGAGAGAGAGAAAGAGCTCCAGCACTGGGGCAAGAAAAAAAAAAAAATTAAAAGCCTGTGTTGTACGGTTTGTTTTAAAACGTTTAGGCATTTAAAGTCATTTTAGCTTTTTCGAGGCGCTTGGCTCACAGCGCTCGGCAGTCACCCGCACTGAGAGTGGCATGCTCGGGGCCCTGGTCCCCTCCGCAGCCGCCTCCCACCCGACTGCTCTCCTGGGGCATCCTGGCGCATCCTGGCATCTGAGGGCCCCTCCAGGTGGAGTGCAAGCCTTTACCTGGTTTCCTCCACTCACACAGCGCTCCCTGACAGTGCTCGAGGGGCGGCACTGGGCTAGAAGGACAGTGGTGGAGCCGGCAGTGGCCGTCCCCACAGGGAAGAGGACAGGGGCCGGCACCTCTGCTCTCGCACTTGCTTAAAAGTAAAGCCTGAGAGACGCGGAGAGGACGGAGCCCGCGGCCTCATCCACCCCCTCCTGTCTGCAGTGAGGAGGCCCAAAGTTACCCACCTAGTTAGCGCCCAGACCAGAGACAGACCGGGGTGTTCTCTCCTGCGGGGATGGCTGCTCCTCTCGCCTCACAGCGGTGCCCTGTTGTTCCGGCCAGACACCCCAAAACCTCTAGGACATAATGAGGATTTAAAGGGTCCAGAGAGATGGGGGCAGGGTGTCATGGGGGCCATTTTTCCAAGGACATGTTTTAACATGTAGCGATGTCCAAAGCAGAAGAAAGGGTACGATGGGGCAGTAAACTGCAAGGTCGCTTCGCTGCCGCGGGCCCTTGGACAGACTTCCTTACTCTCTGCCTCAGAGTGAGGGGCCCAGCCTGCCTTCCCTGCAGCCGAGAAATGTTGCAAAGGGGAATACAGGGCTTGCGGCATGGCGACCAGAGATGAACGTCACTCATGGGGACAGAAACCGTGTTACTTATAGTTGAGGCCCGGTTCACCCAGAGACCCGCCCATGTGTGGCCTCTGCTGCTCTCCGTCGCCACCTGCAGGTGCTGCCTGTGGTTGGCCTGAGCCCAAGGCGGGGGCTGAGCAAACACTGCATGCGTGAACCTGTCGTTTCCATCAAATCCCCTTTTTGCATCTGCCCGGGCTTGGCCGCTGTTAGGTTCCTGGTAGAGCTCCCCCAGGCCCACGCGGTCCCCTCTGAGGAGGGGCACAGCTGGGATGTTTTGGGATTGGTGCCGTGCCGCCTGCCTGGCCTTGGGGGTGCAGACCTAGGCACTCTTCCACTGCAGCCACGCCTGTCCCAGAGGGACAGGGCTGTGCGCATGGCCGTGAGGTGAGCTCATGTACCGCCGCTTCAACAACCAGAGGAGAAGATGGGCCTGGGTGTGAGAAGACGTGACTTCTCAGGACGGGGTGGTGAGGAGCCTGTGTTGGTGTGACTAAGGTGACTAGACTCTCCTGCTAAGCCAACCCGCTTCTGTGTAAGCTGCCCCTTCCAGTGAGTCTGAGGATGGCCACGGGAGGGAGCCAGACACCTTGACCTGTGCGTACATATGTGTGGTGTGTGCAGGGCGTGACATTCTGAGGACAGGGAGAGGAGGAGGGCATCCCCAGTGACCATCCAAGGGTAAAGGTCCACATAGGAGGAGGCCAGGGACCCCAAGTCAAAGGGCTTCCCCTGGGCACTTCTACCCTTTTCTATGGGCTACTTCCTGTCCCAGCCTCTGTGACCCAAGTTGCCTTCCAGGCAAGCCTGACCAAAGAAGCAGGCGGGGAGGAACAGGGAGCCCGGGTGTCCCAGCTCTTGCCGACCGCATCATTCATCCATGCATGGATTCATGCCTTGGCTCCACACCGGGCCGGGCACTGTGCCAGGTCCCGAGGATAACCGAGTAGCTTGCCCAGAGGAGCCAATAATCTGGTCAGAAGTCAGACATCTGAAGAAATGTCTGAGGACGGGTTGAGGTGGGACTGGGGGAGGGAAGGGTGCCTATGGTGCACGAGGGTGGGGCCAAGATGGAGGAATGACTGTGACATTCCGGATGGGACCTCAACCATACGGGTGGCAAAGCATTTCCCCCAGCAGGCCACAGAGCCAGGTGCGAATGGACCATCCTTCGCACACACGTGGGCACATAGATGTGGCGGAATGGGAGAGGGCCTGCGGTGTCCCCCCCACACCCCCATCATGTGGTGGGGAGCTCACTCTTCTCCCCCAGCCCGCCCCCATTCCCAAGCAACCCGCTCCCTGTCTGTCCAACGCTGACTCAGAAAGTCCTCCTTCGGGCCACATCCCTGTCACTGAGGAGCCCGCGTCTACCCTTCCAAAAAAAGAAGGCTTACGTGGGGGGTTCTTGAGCACCAGACAGGCAGTGGGAGCGGGCAGGCCCCGGGGCGGGGGGTCCTGAGGACAGATGTCCTCTGGACTCTGGTTATACTGGCTCCTGTGAGGGAGGAGAAAACGTTCCTTTTCCCCTCTTCGTTCTTCTGCCTAGCAAAACAATTAAAATGACATAAGACGGATTAACAGGAGAAAAGTAATCAAATTGAATGCCATAGGTATTCACGGGAGTTCCATAAGAGTATGGGCTTCAGGACAAATGTGACCGTTGGCACTTATATGCCACCTTGAGCTGGGGAGAAAGGAGGCTAGTGGTTTGGACTTCACAGGGCAGAAATGCAGTTCACATGGAGACGGAGAAGCAAGTATTTGGTAAACAAATGTTTGCTGGTCTATCCTTAACAACGGGGCCCAGAGAGGACTGAGAAAATGGGCCTTGCTAAGTTCCTGCCTACCACACTAATCCGTGGAAAGTGACAGTTCTCCAGGATAACAGTTCCTATCCTGAGGCAGGTCCTCTAAGTTCTTTAAGGCACCTGGGGGGAGTCTGGTGGAAGCACCACGGTGTTTAGGATGGCCCCTCAGCCTTAAGAATGGCAAAGCATTTCACCCAATAGACCACAGAGTGGGAGTCTTTTGTTTCTTAAAATAACCAACTTAAAACAATCCCCATCCCCCAAAATCATACTTTGGGGTGGCAAACTCTGCTCCCCTCATTCCTCATGAGTCTCGCCCGCATATTTGAGTTGCTGTGACCCTGACTTTGATCGCCCCCAGCTTTTTTTGTGCCAGGGCAACGCTGGCTGGTTTATGGACTGCCTGTCAGAGGCCAAACATCTACCGTTGTCCACTCAGCTAGGACCAGGGTAAGGCAGCTACCCTGTGAGTGGGGTAGGGGCCCACCTCTGAAACCCCTCACTGGAAAGGACTTCTCTCTCTCTCTCTCTCTCTCTCTCTCTCAACACCCAGAGACCCCATCATCCCCGTCAACACTAACTTTCTAAATGGAAAAGAAAAAGTGGCATAAATTAAGTGACAATAGAGGGAAAAAAACATGGGAAACTTCATGGGGATACTTGGAATATTCTAACCAGGCAAAGCCTTGTGGCTTGGGATTTCCCTGCAACACCTTCCTTTTCTCTCAGCTGGAAAATGCTCGTCTCTAGATGCAATGTCTGTAGAGAATTTCTAGGGCCTTATCTTGGTTTTTATTCTCTAATGATTTCTGAGACAATATGAGTTCTATTTTTTTTCTTTCTCAACCGCATTTCCACCAAGAGTAAGCACCTTTGTACTTTCTTGTTGTTTTTTAATTTTTTTAAAGATTTTATTTATTTATTTTTAGAGAGAGGGGGAAAGAAGGGAGAAAGAGGGGGGAGAAACAGTGATCAGTTGCCTCTCTCAGGCCTCCAACCGGCAACCCAGCCTGCCACCCAGGCATGTGCCCTGATTGGGAATCGAACTGGCGACCTTTCTATCCGCAGGCCGGTGCTCAGTCCACTGGGCCACACCAGCCAGGGCTACACCTTTGTACTGTCTGAGGGGGAATTGAGATGACTGGCTCTGAAGGTGGACAAGCCACGGCGCCCACCCGAGAGCGAAGTGATCGCTGGAAATGTCGCTTCGGTGGGGATACAGGGGAAGAGAGAGGAGTGTAGGGCCACAGCCGGGCCCAGGGCTCCTGCAAGTGTCTCTGATTTTTCTTCCATAACATCATCCTTCCCCCCGATTCAGAATCCAGGCTCTTCAAGCTTCCTGGAGAACTTGGGAGTGACCCTTGCCACAAGCTGAAGTCACTACTTAAGAAAGTTTCTGAAAAATACATACATTTCTGGGGTGAGGCTGGAAAAAGGAGAAGGCTACCACTCAACCCCAAAACAGGCACTTGAGACCAGGACCGTGAAGATCTACTTTTTCCCCTTTTCTGGATGATTCTGTTCATGAGTTCACCATTCAGCAGGTCGCCGAGCAACATCCGGTGTGCCCCAGCCTTCCCTAGACCTGATTTCTCCTGTTTTATTCTCCTCCATTAAGAAATGTTTATAGCAAAGCATTTGTGTAACACTTAGATAGAGCAACTAGTTGCCTAGGAAACTGTCCATTCTACACATGTTCCACTTCCTCGTATCATTTGGATCCAGCTGCCTCAATTGGCCTTCTTCTTTAGCCTTCTTTCGACAACCCCACCCCTACCCACCACCGTTTGATGCCAGTGGAGTAGCCCCTGACGAGGACCGGCTGTGTAAGTCGTGGGGCCCCGTGCAAAATGAAGATACAGGACCCCCAGTGGAAACGTCACCGGGGATTTCAAGATCAAAGCAGAGCTCCGCCCCAGGCGCCACCCTTCTCAGCGCCTTGCTCCTCGTGGCAGCGGAAACAGCCGCGCCCTTCCCTGTGGCTCTGTAGGGCTGTTGGGACACTGTCCTGGCGACAGAGACACGCTTCTTCCGCTTCATTGCTCCATCTTTCCAAAGCTCCGCCCACATGCCCAGCCCTCAGATTACCAAGGCTCTCCGTGCTGACCCCCCGGGAGGCAGGGCTCATATATAATTGTAGGAACCAGGCATTACTTTCTGTCCACCATATTTACTCTACTCAGACTGCGTACGTAGTAGTTCTTACCGCCTTCGGCCCAAGAAAAACACCAGAATTGGCACCGTGGGTCAAAACGAACCGTAGTCTGTGCGGCTGTGACGGCCGCCTCTGGCCACCCCCCCCCAGAGAATTTTAGTGGTCCCAATGCTCTGTTCTGCTAACAGCCCTGAAGGATCGCCTCCTGAAAGTCACAGTCTACCCAAGAAGCCAGCGTGCGTCCATATCCCATAGGTTTCTCCAAAGCTTTTATAGAGCAATGTGTACTTTCAACCCGACTCGCCTCTTGGGTGATGAAGGTGAGCCGACCACCCGCTGTGTGTGTGAGTAGTTCCTTTCGTCTGTTCTAACTGCTTCCTTTTCAAGTCCTGAGAGTCCCCCGCAGTTCTGCCCACCAGGATCTGATGACCGAGACTGTTTGGACATTTCCACTCTTAGTGATTTGGCAGACGTGGCTCATCCTCATCTCCTTCCCCAGTCCTCATCTGCGCCCTCCCGCTCCCCCTCCCATGGCTCCTAGCTGACCAGCTTGGTGGTCCCTTTCTGCAGCACTGGAGACTGAGGACAGTCCCTCCATGCAAGGATATGGCGGTTCTTCACAAATGTCCCACTCATTTATGTGTGTCTCCTTCCAGTTAAGCCAGACCCTCTATTGTCCTCCCATGTCACAGGGACCCCCTGGGCTGGTGTCTTTAGGAAGCAGCCTGTAGTGACTGTGATATCCTTGTCCGAGTTGCCTTCCCAGCAGTTCCCAGGATTCTTTCTGCCAAGGCCTGGCCTGGAGCAAGCCTGCCTGGGAGCCCGTCTGCCCACATGGGGGGCAGAGGGGAACATTTCCACCTGATACAGGATTCCCCGCATCATCTGAGTACCTGGGTTTTCACCACAATCTGTGTAAAGGTGTAGAATGAAAGGCCTACAACGGAGCCCCCAGACCTTGTGATCTAGCAGCGAACAGGAAGATAGATTGCCCCGTGGCTTTGCCCATTGCTGTGTCCAAGCTGTTCCCCATCGGTAACAAAATATTTGACATCAAAGTTCTTCATTTTGAATGTAGCCTTGTCGGAGGCTTTTGAAAGACTAAATACAATTTCATTTCCCACTAAGTTATTTACCTCCTCAAAGAACTGTCGCTGATAAAGGAAGCAGGGCTGCACCTACGGTAATGCCGCTTTCACCCCTCCGAGGGCGGCAGAGCAGAGGCCTGAGAGCCCGGCTTCGGGACCACACAGGACTGGGCTTGAGGTCTCCCCTCGCCACTTACTAACAACGCGCCCTCGGACAGGTTACTCCGTCTGCCTGAGCCTCAGTTTTCTCATCTTTAAAGTGGGAATAATAGTGGTGGCCTCTGTGTTGGCTGTGGAATTAAATGAGGTAAGAGGTATGAAGTAGTTGGCATATCATACAATAGAGCTCAATTGACAGTAGCTTTTATTTGTTTGATAATCTTTAATCGAGGGTTACATCAATTTGCACATCCAGGGTTCACTTTTTAGGGAAAGGCCTTGACTTGGTGGTAAACTCCTCAGCTGTTAGTACAGTTAGTTATGTGTTTTATTCATATGTTCAGCACATACGTTTACTGCACAGCTCATGTATGCAGAAGACCCTGAGAGCCAGCCGCTTGGTCCCAGGCCGGGTGACAGAAGTAGGTACACCAAAAACTAATGTAAACCTTTAACACGCACATTCTCCCCTCTTTCCAATCAAGTTTTGGCCAAATAAGATGTGGATATTCCCAAAATAATTCTAGAAATTTGTCAATAGGTAGGAAGAGCTCAAAACCCTCCCCTTCTCTATTTATTAATATTTTCTTATATTTAAAAACAACAAGTTTCGGGGGCCCCGGCCAATAGTGTGTTCCTTCACACCTGTGTATTTTGAAAATTGTTGGGTAGCGGCCCACCCATCTCTGTGATTCACTGAATCTATCTTTAAAGTAGATCTAAAATGTCCTCATCAGTTTTTTTAACCCTCACCCGAGGATTCGTTTACTTATTTGGGGAGGGGAGAACATCGATGTGAGAGAGGAACACCCATCGGTTGCCTCCTGTACACACCCTGCCTGAAGATCAAACCCATAACCTAGGTACGTGCCCTGGCCGGGGACCGAACCTGCAACAGAACCTGCAGCGTTTGGGGGCATGGGACAGCGCTCCAACCAACAGAGCCACCCGGCCAGGGCTGCAGAATGTCCTGATCAGTTTTGAGGGTGATTTGAAGGGGGAAAGTCAGGTAAGATCCGCCCAGTACCTGGAAAGTGTCTCAAACTGTGACCATCATCAGATGACGGCCCATCTGATTCTCCGCGTGTGCTTTTCCAGAAAATTTTAAAAATTGTTTTGGGGGTTTAGAGAATAGCATTGAATCCCCACACATACACACAATTTCCCCCAACAAATGTCTTATTTGCAGCTGACCAGCTGCATTCTGTGGGTTTCTTTCAAATGAAAATATTTCCTTGAAATTGGAAGACTTAGAAATCACATGGCTGCATTCTCTTAGTTCATTTTTTTTCCCCCATCAGATTTACTCCTAGAAAAGCTCTGCAGTGCCTTCCCCCCGACTGTTCCGGAGGCTCGGGCAAGGGGGCTAGGCTCCCGTTCTCAGCTTCACAGGATGAGATGTGACATTCAGAGTCGGCCCCTCCCATGGACAAGCTGGGTAGTGGGAAGGAAGGCCCCAGAACAAAGACCCATCTGGTCATTGTACTCATAGTCAAGCCTTGTTTAGCTCCTCCACGAAAAGACGGAAACCCCACACACTATGCTTACAAATCAGGGCGCTTCCGATCCACAAGCATTTCTTCTGTGCTTTTAATAGTTACTGCATTTCACACACCAAGCCTTGATTGTTCTTTATAGTTCTCTTAACCCTCCATCGGAAGAATCCGTGATATTTCTCAGTAACCCATTCGCTCTCCTAACAGCCCTCAGGACAGGAGAGCATCGCCTCCCATCTGGTGCGTAACGAATACGACACCCAGTCATTTAGCTTAAACTCAACCTCCCCCCGCCCCAGCCCTTCTGGGTCCCCCAGCGTGTCCTCCAGGCCTTGCCCTCACCTTGCTCCTTCAAGCAGGACATGCCATGCCATCTACACTGCTGCTGTCTCTTCCCAAGGGCCCCTGTCCTTCTCAGCGTCTCTTCATTGGCTAGCGTGACCATGGTCCCACCCACCTCAACTGGGGCCAAATCCCCTGGTGAGCAGCCCCACCTCCCAAAGGCTGAGCCACCAGCCGGGCCACGCTCCCCAATCTGGCTGAGCTAGGTCACCCCGAACAAGTGTGAAGCACCACCTTTGCGGGCCCGAATCCGAAAGAAAATGGAAACCTGCTGTTAGCTCCATTCCCACACTCTTCTCGTGTTTGCTGTTATTTTTTAACACTTTTTTTTTTCTCATAAAAGCACTATCCTCTTCCCCAGAGCTTGCCTGTAGCAAAGGCATGGTCTGTACAACTGCAATTATTGCAGAGAACAGATGGAGTGAGGAGCACAAAGTCTGTTAATAGTAATAGAAATGCTACATGTTAACCTGGACAGCACATGATGACAGTCCCATGACTACCCGTTCTGTTCCCACCAGCTGGGCAACCAAAGTAGGAATGAGATATTCACAAACACAGCCATCAGCCACGTAGCCACCTAAAGTTAGAACTCAAATTCCTTCACACTAGGGGCCTTGGCGACTGCGGTGGCTCAGGCTGAGAGCACAGGAGGCCAGCCCACAGCTCAGCGCCAGGCCCAGCAGACTTGCCCCGGCGCTGGTTCAAATGCCAAGGCCCCCGGGCCTGGCCGAGGCCCAGACCTGGCTTCCAGGCAAACACTGGCCCTAGCGAAGAGCCGGCCCAACCAGTGCCTTACCTCCGTGCTCCGGGAGGAAGTGCTAGGTCTGGCTGGGCTGATCTTGACTTCCTGGGAGGCAGGGGTGAGTGACAGGCCTGGCTCCATAGTCGAGGCTTCGGCTCCCCCAGGCCGACGGCCAGGGGGACAAAGGCAAATTCTCCATGCTGAGTGTTGCGCGGCTGGGAGAGGCAATACAGAGGGCTCTGTCCAGCTTTGGGGCCAAAGCATTCGTCCCCCTTCCAGGACACAAAAAGGAAACAGTGTCTTATCCCGACAGAGGAAATGGGTACATTTATTTCAACGACTGTTTCTTAAGTGTCCACTGTGTGGAAGAATATATGCCAGGCCCTTTAGGAACAACACAGAAATAATTGTCCCCACCTTCAAGGAATTTGTAATCTAATGAGAGGGACCAAGAGGAGCCCACGTATAACCTGGTTATGCATAGCAGGCCGTGGTAAGTGCTCCAGCAAAGGTGCAGACGAAATCTCCTGGGGCTCCGATAGCAAGGACAGCTGACCTTGTTCCCGGGGCTCAGAAGAAGGCCTCGCGGAGCAGGTGGGTGGCCTTTGAGATGTGTCCTGAAGGATGAGGCGGATCTTCTGATGGGCACAAAGCTGGGGAAGCAGAATCACACCTGCGGTCCAGAGCCGTCCCTGGCCTGCGTGGACACGTACGGGTGGCAGTGGGGTCAGCTGGCAGGCCGACGGAAGGCAAGCTATAGAAGGCCTCCACTGGCAGGTTACAGTTTAAGTCAAAAGTCCGCGGACAGCTATTCCTTAGAAACTAGGTTCTTGGGCAGTTGTGACCTTGCGAGACCCAGGTCTGTGCGCCCTTTCCGTCCAGCTCTGGGCCTGTGACCTCGGGCCGACAGCCTGGACGGACCATGGTGTGAGTATATATTCACTTATGAAGAATGAGCTGGCACTGCAGACCGGGGAGCATGTTTGTTTCTTTATTTCTTTGTCTTCCTAAGAATTTGTTTACCAAGCCAGCCCCCGATGACCCTAACAGAAGCCAGCACACACAAGTGGGAAGGGAGGTAGACAGACCATAGGCCGGATGGGAGGCTGTTGAAATAGTAGAGGCGAGACCTAGCTCAGTCCTCACCCAGGGCATCAGAGAGGATGAGGAAAGGTGAGAATGGGCCCCAGAGAATGGATTCAGAAAAAAAAAAATCAAACGCGATTGGAGAGGGAGGAGTCAGAAGATGATTCATGGTCTGAATTTGACAGCTGACAAAATGGTAGTGCCGGTCATAGGCATGGGCAGGTCAGAGGGAGAGCTGGCGAGTGAGGTGGACGTGAGTGTAGCTTTTGGTGGTAGAATTATTCATCTGGTAACGAATTAAAGAAAGGATCACCATGGGTCTTGCAATCCCCCCTTTTCCTTTCCCTTTCCTCAGTTTCCTTTTCTCCTCCCTCCCTTGCAGAAGGGATAGTAAAACGTTCCTCGCCTGGCATGTGTTGGTTTCTGCCGCCTGCTTGGCTGCGTATGAGGCTTTGAAATTTAACAAAGTCACTCAGCTTTATTAAGTGAGAAAAGTTGCAGTGGGCCAGAGGGACAGAGCGCAGGCTTTGGGGAGTGGGCAGAATACAGTGACCTCGGCGGGATTTGAACTCGCCACTCACGGCTCGCGTCCCCTTGGCGAGCAGCCAGAACCCACTGAGCCAGCCATCTTGAGTGGGCAGATGCTGCGGAGCGACCGTCATCCCCAGAGGTCTGGGCAGCTCAGTGGCAGACGGCATTTCATTCGGAGATGCTGGGACACGTTGCCAATGAGTGCGTCTTTGTAGTATGTATGTATGTTTTAAATTACACAAGTGGCCAGAGACCTGTGTGTGGAGGAATCAGCAATAGGCAAACGCAAACCGTATCGTCGTGAATAAAAGTCAAGCCCACTTCTGTCCCCCCGCCTCCTGACCTGTGCCTGCCCTTCCGTGCAGGGAGAAGGGGGAGGGTAGAATTGGGGCATGGGGGATGTGGCCGTACAATAAATCCCAGAGAAACCTTTCCCTGTTCACAGTGACTGGCGTTTATCGATCACTTAACATGTGCTAGGTGCTATTCTGAGCCCTTTATTAACTCACTTAATGTGCTTAACAATCTAAGAGAAGAGCATGACGATGATTAGAATCTCCATTTTTACAATGAGCCAGAGGCCCAGAGGGTTCAGGTAACTTGCCTGAGGCTGCCCAGTAACTAGATGGGATTTGCATCACTGGGTAGATTGCCTCAGACAGATTCTCTGATCCTTCTCAGCCTCAACTTTTCCCTCTGTAGACTCAGCATTAAAAACTCTACTTGGAGGATTTTTTCCGCAGTGATCCCCTTGTTCCCAGTAATGTGACTCTGGCCACAACAAAGTATGGCCGTAACTGACTTGGGCCCATATGACCTGCCACCTCTGACCACCCCCTCTGGCCCTTGCCGAGCCATCCTTCACTCTCCCCACAATGGCCTGCTCTAGACAGATGCCTGCCGCTCCCCGCCCCCAACCCTGACTCTGCACGGGAGTATTTTGTCCCTGGCCTGTGTCCCCCTAGCCCTTTGTATAAGTCTCCCCGCAGCGTGTCACACTGTACTGTCCTTGCTTATGGGCCTGTCTCCCCTGTTGGTTTGGGACCCACGCCAGGGCATCTTTGGGTAGACAGAGTGTAGGGTGTTGGCCCAGGTAGCTGAACTCCTCGAAGAAATGGCGATCTTCAGCCCGAACGAAATGTGACAGCTACCTTCCAATGCGTGAGGGGCTCTGCCAAGGGTGAGAAAGACGTGGCTCATTCTTTGCTGTTCTCAAAGAAAGAGCGGGGACAAGTGTGAGCTTTAAGGGGCAGTTTTTGGCTCCACGAGGTGTGGCCTCGCTGGACCTGAATGCGTTGCATCTACAGGGAATGACGGACAGCCCTCGCTGGGAGGACCGGTGCGATGCTGGACAGTCACTGACTAGCTTTGTCGTAAAGGAAATGTGGCCCCAGTTTCCGCCAACGCTCCAGGGCTCTGTGGCCTGCCCCATTCCTAGGCACACTTAGTCTCCCTGGGGACGGAGAGAGAGAGGGCGGCGAGGGCTGCTTGGAAGGCCCGCTGTCTCTGCGCGCTCCAGCGTCCCCGGGCTGGGCTGGAGATGCCGGAGCTCCATCTCTCAGGCCCCGGGCACTGGAGACAGGCCATCTGGAGGATGCCTTCAGGCCATCCAGGTAACTGCTATTCGGGTCTCCTGGCAACGAACACCGGGGCCATTTGTTCACAGTAATGGCAGCTAACCCACGGACGTTGCTCCACGGTCTTAAAAATACTCTCACACTCTTACCTCGTTTTCTATTTCGGACCGCCCTGTTGTGTGAGACACTGGTTATTGCCATGTTTACAGGTCGGCAAACCGCAGCTTGGTGAGAGTAAATAACTTAGCCCCAAACTTAGCTCGGCCTATTCGTGCGACGGTTCAGGCTAGGACTCAGGACCTCTGTCACGGACTCGGGTCGTCTCTTCCCGACATCGGGATGTCTTTCTGAAGAGCAGCCTCAGGCACTCACTTGCCAAAACAAGCACAGAAAACTGGTGGTGCACCAGGTAGGACTGTGTTTGGGTGCGAGGCAGAAAAATGCCTGCCACCGGAACTCGAGGGGTTCGTTCGCGTCGTGCAGCGGCAAGTCCAGGGGCTGGCAATCCTGGGTGGACCGAGCTGCTCGAGGACCCAGGTTCTCTCCGTCTCTCTGCTTCACCGTCCTTAGGACACAGGCCTTCAGCCTTATGCCCGTCCCCTCCAACCTCACATCGCATTCCAGGCGGGAAGAAGGGAGCAGGTGAAGACAGCAGCGGTGTTCTCCTAGTGAGCCTTTGTCTGTGACTCAGGAGCTCCGCCCAGGGGCTTTCTCCCACGTCTCCTCGGCCAGAACGTGGCCTCCACTTGGCGCGGGAAAGGCTGGGAAATCCAGCGCTGCAGCCCTGCAGCCCCCATGGTAGAGGAAGGCAGGAAGAAAAGTAGCCGATCCCCATGACTGCACAATGCTACCCAAAGGTGCCAAAGTGTGGCATACGCCCCAGCTCCCGGGTCCAGGTGCCTCTGTGCACATGGCCCAGGAAGTGCCTTTGTCCGCGGCTATGGAGAGAAAGGATGTGCTTCTGGACGCCAGCCTGAAATGTGAGTCGGCCCTCGGGAAGGAAAGGCTTTAGGCTCAAGGGGCAGCACCGGGCATCATCCTGGTGGGACCATCAGCCCTGATGAGGAGCAGCTGCTACACCCAACCTCCCCCAGGAAGGAGGCTCTTAACTAGATTTCCCATACAGAATTTTGTGGGGGAGGTTCAAACACAACCAGCCCACTATAGGCTAAATTTGTATGCCAACCAACACTGTAGTGAATGGTGGGAGCAGAGGGTGACTTGTGTCTGTGACTTCAGCTTCTCTCTTTGGTGCCCCAAGTCCCTTAATCTTCAGAGCCCGGGCACAAGGGACCCCAGCGGAGGTCGTGAAAGCCTGTCCTCTTTATGTAGAGGGCACATGCTCATCCCTGAGAGTGCACTAAGCAGGAAGAGAAACCCAGGTTTCAGTCAGCAGTGGGTTTAGTTGGGGACTTTCGGGAACCAGACTTTAACACTGTTAATTATTGCCCCTAACTCTACCTTAGGGTCACCTGGGAAACTTCCAGATTGACAGCGGTGCCTGGGCCCCACTCCAGGTTCCTTAGGTCAAGGGTCCAGCTTCGGTAGCTTAGAAAACCTCCCCTGGTGATTCTAATACTGAGGCAGGAGTAAGAGCTGCTGCCTTGAAGAAGATGGCTCTCCACTCGACTTAACCTTCTTATCAGGTCAGCTCAGTCAGGTGAGCTTGAAGGGGCAGCTTTTGGCTCCACAAGGAGCCATTCAAGGACGAGTGAGTGCCGTAGGCCACAAGCCACCCTCATAATCATAGCAGAAAATGAGAGAAATACAAAGCCAGACACTCCCTAGCTTCCCACGGTCCCAAATGGGTTGGGGGAATGCCTGAGTCATAAGGAGTCAAAGGCCCTGTTCTAAAGTGTCCCAGGGTTGGTTTTGATCGGGGCTGATAAGACACACAGATGAGAGGGACGGTCGTGAAGGAAGCAGCTTGTACTCACAGGTCCCTGGAGGCAGGAGCCATTGCGGCCACCTGGGGCCATCCAGGGAGGCACTTGGGTTGGCTGGTCAGGGGGCCGAGGGAGCGGCGGGGAAAACAGGGGCGAGAGCCTTCGGTGTGGTTTTTGCGGGAAGAAACGGGCGAGGCTGGATTCGCAGGGGAGATAGGCTGGCCGGTTCCAATAATACCGGGGGGCTGAGAGTGGGCTCACAGGGGCTGCCCCTAGTTGCCTGGTTCGTGGTCCTGTGGTGACTATGTCAGGGAGGTGGTGGCTCAGCCCGATGATGGACGTGACATAGGGTGCAGGCTCCGGGTTGGGAGGTTTACATTTGAAGAGCCCGCTCTCAGGTGAGCATTTGCTACCTGTGGGAATGGGCAGCATCTCTGGGGCCAACAAGGCCCCAGGCATGAAAACATCAGAAAACAAAACACCTGACGAGTGCAGGTCCCGCCTGCTCGGTACTCCTCGGACTTGAGACCATCTACAGGCATCCTGTCATACTGTGTCCAAAGAACACTTTCAGTCCTCCTCCCTGGAAATGGCAGTTACACACAGACTCCCGCCTCCCCTACCTAGCCAGGAGGAAGGAGGGGGTCTCAGCTTTCAGAGACCAGAGTTCACCCCTGTGGCAGGAAAGCCCCTCGCCGCAGGGTAACAGAGAGGGTGGGCGCGCTGGTCGGCCTCAGGGAGTGGCTGCTTTGGGGCTGTGCCCAGTCACCCTCCCACAGTGGGCTGCATGGGACGTGCGGTGGTCTTCTCTTCTGGTTGGCAAACACAGCGAGAGCACATCTTACACACGATTTCCTAGCCCGCCATTGTTTCTACCATGCACGCTCGGGCGACACACAAAAAACATGCCTGTCAACTCTATAAACCAAAACGAGGTTTTATTTTATAATTTGCTATCTCGGAAATCAAACATTTACTCTTACTTTTATCGGTCATTTGTATTTCTTATTTTATGAATTGTCTATTCCTGTCACTTGTCTATTTTCCCATTGAGTTATTACTTTTTTCCTTATTGACTTAAAAGCTGCTGTATGTATTTTAAGGATATTAATCATTTTTCATAGATCGTGCAAATATTTTCTTCCAGCTTATTATCTTTGAATTTTAGAAAAGTTTCAAAATTATATCTAGTTAAATATCTCAATCTTTTCCTTCATGCCATTTACTGTTAACAGTTTGTGTGTACTTTTCCAGACATTTTCTATGCATATGCAAATATATCTATAAATATATATATATAGTTAAATATATAGAGTTTTCCTGCACATTTTAGATGAGATCATACAAACTATTCTGCAACTTACTCCTTTCAGTTACTAGTACATCATGGATATTTTCCCGTGTTAAAATATAAAGCTCTAACTCTAATGGAGTATTCCATTATATGAACTACTATAATTTTATTGAATCGGTTTTAAAGGTTTTCTTTTTCTTTTCACATTTAAATCTGGAAGTTTTTGGTGGATGAGAGAAATAGAGAGAAATAGAAGTTTATTTATGCCAGGGGTTGAGCCAGTTGTCTCAACAGCGCTTATAAAACAATCTAGCCTTCCCCACTGATTTGAAATAACTTCATCAGGTATTAAATATCACACATTTGATGGTAACTTGATCACATATTCAATGCACCTATATTTAAACCATGGGTTTCTCTCTAGATATTCCATTTTGCTTTATTTACTTATTTATTCCTTAACCAGTACTGCACTATTATAATTATTTTAGTTTTATATAATATACATTAATATCTACAAAGTCAATATTATCCTGTTTCATCTTTTTCAATGTTGCATTGGCTAATTTTGTTTTGCATTTATTCTGAACTTTAGAGTCATTCTATGAAGTTCCCAAAACATCTATTTAGGGTTTTGATTAGAATTGTGTTAACTAGTTAATTAAAGGATTAGTGACATAATTTGCTAATGATTTTTTCAGAATTGTGTTAAATTAACTAATTAATTAAAGAATTAGTGACATAATTTGCTAATGATTATCTTAGTATGCCTCTCCATCTCTTCAAGTTTTGTTTTTATGTACATTAATGACATTTTTGTTTTCTGTATGTCTTGCATTTTTTGTCAAGTTTATTCCGAGGTATTTTATATTTTTATCACAGTTTGAAATGGAATTTTAAAAATATGTTTTCTAAGGGAGTAGTATTATTATCTGTAGGAAAGTACTAGTTTTTTGTTCATTTTGTAACAACTCACTTTACTGAATACTATTTAACTGTTTCCAGCTGATTCTTTTGGATTTCTCATGTAGGCAACTGTGGCATTTGCAAAATAGATAAATAAATAAATAAATGGCAGGAAGGAGGTAGATGGTTTTATTTCTTCTTCTACAGTATTTACACTTTGTTTCTTTTTATTTTCTTATTGTCTTGGCTCGAACCAATTCCTGGATATACTGTATTTCGCTGTGCATAATGTACAGTTTTTTGCCCAAGTTTTTGAGGGAAAAATAAGGATGTGCATTACGCATGGGGATAATGATTTCACACCATGGGCATAGTAATGGGTACGATAGCCCGCCTGTAACACGCACAGAAATGTGGGTGCGCGTTCTACGCGGCAACATACGGGCATCGATTAGACCGTTTTTTCTCCCTGGGATTCCATTGGGATCCCACACACCCAGACAATTTACGATTTAGTTCTACTTTCCCCCTAATATTTTCATCTTTTTCTTTCTTCTTCTTCTTCCTATCTTTTTCTTCTGAGTTCTTGGAGGTTTTCTTGTGTTTATCTTCATAGCCTCTGATTTAATTTCTTATGGCATCTAATATGTGGTTCACTGCTTCTTTTGGATTTTAACATTTAACAATCAGTATTTTTCTCTAAAATACTCATCTTTGGAAAGTCGCCAAACTTTCTCCCAATTGTCAAAGCCTCATCATGCGCCTTCCCAAAACACCCATTTAACCGTGCCAGTTGTCTGTTCAAACAATTTCAGTGGGTTCTGTTGCAAAACAAATTCCAAACGGCTCAAGACACGTTAGGCTTTCTGTTATCTGGTTCCAATAACCTCTCAGCCCTTTCACCTACCACTCCTTCCAGATGCCCTCTGTTCCGGCACATCCCCCCGTCAGCCTTGCACGGTCCATCCCCTTTGCCCGCAGAGTCCCTTTCCTGAGGCTTTACCTGCTCGTCCTTCGAGATCAAGTTCAGAAGATAGCTCTGTGAAGCCTTCCTGGACCCCTGAGGTGGAGAGGGTTAGGACCCCTCCTCTGTGCTCCCTCCATCCTCGGAAAATGCTCCTTTACTCGGGCGCTTGGTGCGGGCACTGCCATGATGTCCATGTCTGACTCTCCCTGCAGATCAAGGGGAGGCCCAGGAGTCTTCTCTTTTTATCTCGCTCACCTCTCACTCTCTCACGCCCTTCTCTTCTGTCACACTCACCAGTCCCTGTTCAAGTTAAACCCAGTTACCATTTACTCCACACCCGCACTGAACAGTTAAAAAGCACATAGCTGCAGTTCGACATATTACCCAGTGACTTTACTATGCATGCCTATGGTATATTCGGTTCCTCACTTCCCTAAATGACTTTCATTCCTTCTTCTCTGTCCACAAACTTCCTAAAACACAAGCAACCAGAGACAATTTCCTCACTCCCCACCGCCCACATCTTCCAATTCCCGGTACCCTCTGCTCCCATCGAAGGCCAGGCCTCCACTTTTGCCCTGTCTTCTGCCCGCTCCCCCTTCCCAGAGCCTTGGCCCTGGCAATCAACTTGAGCATACATCCCGCCCTCTCTACTGAACCATTTCCATTGGCCTGCAAGCAGGCCTCTCTGTCACCTGTCTCTTAAAATGTAAGAATAAAAGTAAAAATAAAAAAAGATCTCCTAACTCTTCCTCCCTCTCTAATAAGAACCCCACCTTGGCTCAGCCATCCTTCACACCAAAACTTGTTTTTTCAAGTCATCTTCAGTAACTATCTCCAATTCCTCATCTCTCATCTCATCTCCACTTATTCCAAGCGAACCTCTGTCCTTTCTACTCCCCTGAAACTCGTCTTGCCAACACAAAGGCGATCTTCAAGCTGTCAAGTCACGCGGTCACCACTGCGTCCTCATCCTGCTCTGCCTTTCGGCGGCGTTCAGCACAGTGGACCAATTACTCCTGTCTCAGATTTCATAAAACCTACCCTCCAGGTGTGCCCCTTACCTCCCTGGCCTTCTTTACCCCCTTCTCCGTGTCTTCTTGATGTTAGAGGTCAGTCATGAGACCTCTTTTCTTCTCCATGTCTGATCTTTCCACGAAAGATTTCATTCTATGGATTTAGGCCCATTTAGATGTTAACGGTGCCTGAATTTATAAATCCGGTCCTGATCTCTCCGCCAAAATCCAGGCTGTGATCATATACTTGCTTGTTTTCTAAGAAGCACTTGTAATTTATGTCTAAAACCAAATTCTTGATGTGCCCCTTCAAACATTCTCCTCTCCAGATCTCCTCCGTGTCATTAAACGGCACCATTCACCCAGTTGCTCAAGCCAAAAACGCAAGCCTCATCCCTTCCTCCCCTTTCCCCACCCCTTCCTCACTGCTCTACTGCCTAGTTCATCAGCGAGCCCCTTTGATTCTACCTCAGAATACTTCCCTAACCCATCTGCTTGTTTCTGTCCCCATTGCCACCACCCTAGTCCAGTCCGAGATGCCACCATCCTTCACTAGGCCACTGCAGTAGCCTCCAAACTGGCCTCCCGGCTTCCTCTCCTGCTTCCTGCCAGCGACGTATCCCCACCCTGCCACCAAAACAATCTTTCACGGCGTGAATCGGAGCACATCATTCTCCTGCTTTAGCCTCCCGGCTAAACCGTCCCATGGTTCCGCACTGCACTGAGGCTGCACCCCCATTCCGCGCCCAGGCCCAGGGAGCGCCCTCTTGTCTCGCCCCACCCACCTCTCCAGCCCTGCCATGTCCGCACCCCTCTTGCTTTGCCTTCTTTCCGTCCCTAACTTCTTTCCACCCGAAGGCCTTTGTAGCAGCTCTCCCCTCTCCTTGGAGCACTTTCGCTCTCTCGCCCTACCAGGTTTTGTTAATTATAACGCTAATCGAAACTTAACATTTCCTTGGGTTGGGCGGGGTTGTTTGTTTGTTTGTTTGTTTGTTCGTTTGTTTAACCTGTGCCTCTTTCCTAGAATAAAAGCTTCCTGAAAGTAGGGATCACACCATCTTGTTGGAATCCTAGCCCCTAGAACAGTTTCAGGCACATACTAGGTGTTCAGTAAATGCTTGTCGAAGGGATAAATGAGTCCTAGTATTCCTTGCAATTGGTCTATTTCCTGACCCCCAGTAAGCTCTCCTGTATTTGCTGAACTAAAGGGAAAGTTGCCCCGACTACTCTGTGAGCTTCTTGAGAGCAGGGCCCTGCTTTAGGATTCTTTGTTTCCTCCGCAGCACCTAGTGTGACCCAGTTGCCTAATAAATAGGCTTGTTTGATTCATTCATCTTCACAAAGAGAAATCCAGGTGCTTAAGCTGTCTTCCTAATCAACTTTATTTCTCTGAGCAAAAGCATGTGGCACAAGAGGGATGTCATGAGAACCCAGATGACCTAGGTAGGAACCTATAGGGGTGGGCCAGCCTTCCTGGGTGGGAGCAGGGGTAAAGGAGGGTCTGTCTGTCCACAGCTGGTGGTTTTCCTATCAGGATCCTAGCCCTAACACTACATTTCTTTTTGGCGCATGTGTTACAGATGGCGACCTACATTTTGGTGATGGTGGACCCAGACGCCCCCAGCAGGTCTGCACCCCTCGCTCGGTTCTGGAGACACTGGCTGGTGACAAACATCATAGTAAGCCGGCCATGAGGCACTTTATGTTTCCTTGCGGGTTATGGCTGGGAGGTTATCGTGCACTGCGGTTCTCGGCTCCCATTCGCGAGGGCGGAGGACGCTGCTGAGCGGGGACTTCTGCGTCAGGTCACCGCCAGCACCCAGTTCTCACAGCCCCTCCAGGGTTTTCTAACAATTTCAAAAAATGTCCCAGGGTCAGCAGAGGCCGATTAAGATCAGTTGAGGCCCCAGGCACAGAAGAAAATATTGGGCCCCTTAATAAAAAGAGAGAGAGAGGGAAAATAAAAATACATGTCTTCAGAA
Organism: Mormoops blainvillei; assembly: GCA_004026545.1. NCBI lineage: Eukaryota > Metazoa > Chordata > Mammalia > Chiroptera > Mormoopidae > Mormoops > Mormoops blainvillei. The sequence continues at coordinate 50,688 of PVJD01007742.1, forward strand.
GCCGGGGCCCAGGGCGCGCGCCCAGTGGGCCCACCGTTAAATCCGCCTCTCCACAAGGATCAGGGGTGCACAGGTAGATGGGATCTCAGGGTAACACGGGGAGGAGCCCCACTTGGAACGTTTGCTAATTTCCGTGGTGTAAATGCTCCCACCGTGGCCGGTTTCACAACGGACTCACAAAATTTCTGAAAACTTAACAATTGGCTCTGGCACGCCCCCTGCCAAGGGCCCGGATCTGGGGGCAAGGGGTGACTCTGTGCAGTCCAGGTGGCAGAGCTGGGTGTGGGGCAGGGATCCTGCAGGAGCTCCTCCTCCTGAACCCGCAGAGGAGGCGTGGCCATTCCTTTCCTAGTACAGAAGCAAATGGCCTCCCTTCGTCCTTCTCCCTTTGCTGTCATGTTTGAGAAGGAGCCTGGCTCACGCTCTCGGGAGAAGGTCTGAGGACCTCAGATCTGGCGACTGGCAGTGGGCACTGCATGGGGCTGGGTGGAGGGAAGGTTCTATTGAGAGACAAGTTGTGGAGAGTCCGGGTTCACCTGACTTAATCCCATTCCTCCCTGAAGGGCTTTGCAGAGCTTTCGGTATCCTAATAGGCACTATATAATAGGCATTTAATTTTCACTCTCATTTGACTATTGAATCTTTGGCCCATGAGCACCTGGCAGCGCACTTGGGGCACACCCGCACTAGCTTCAAGCATGCGCGCGCCTCGGCCCGGAAAGCCGGCCGATGACCTTCGCACGGAGTGTGCGAAGGCATCAACCCCGTAAGATGGCCGGAACCCAGAACTAGTGTGGCTGGTCCCCAACTCGGTGACCGCCTCAGGTCCCTCGCCAGCTCTCTGGGGTTTCGTCTTTGTCTGCAAGAGGCGGTTGTCATGATGACCCAGTGAGAGAGCCCACTGAGAGCATTTGGAGAACGTGGAGGATCCCCCAAGTGCAAGGAGCTTGCGCTCTTCCCTCTGGCGCTATGGGGCGGAGGAAGGGGTGTCCATCTGAACTAGCGATTGACGTTCCTGAGCGAGGCAAGGGCTCTCACCGCCACTGGGGTGGGGGCATGGGGGCATGCCCTGGCAACCAACCCTGCCCAGGGGCCACAGGCCCTTCCCACTCCTGAGGGAAAGCAGCGACGCTGCCCCGCCCACTGCCCGCGCCAAGCCTGCCTGGGCCTGCTGCGGAGCCTTGGAGACAACTGAGGCAGAGCTGGGGGAGGCTCATGCCTTCAGGGCGGCGCAGGGAGCTGAGGGTACACGAGGGGAAGATACTGGAGCCTGTCCCCGTCCAGAGCGTTGCCTTTTGTTTGTGCTTGGGACTCCCTGGTGGCCACAGGGACCGAAACTCTCAAAGCAGTTGTTACACGTCATGGACCACCATCCACACAAAGCCGTCTCTAGGAGGGGTTCTACTGGGCACTTCTGAGGCCAGGAATCAGAAGCTGTTGGGGATGAAATCACGTCAGTGTTGAGGCTGCCTCTCTTCCAAGCCTAAAGTCCCCCCTCCCATTCCTCTCACCGCAGTGGTCACTCCAGACAGGTCTCCCGCAGGAGCCTTGTGCCTCAGCAGCTCAGTTCAGAAGCAAAGCAGGTGGCAGGTGGCAGCTGTCCGGCAGGGCTGCTAAGCCGCAAGGGCTTACCAGGGCCACCTGCCCGGGTGCGGCCCTCGGCCTTCCCACTCAGGCCGGAGGGGGCTTGGGTTTCACTCGCATTTTCACCCACTTTCCCCGACACAAGGCGCCAGCGGGCAGCGGCCGCTCCCAGCTGTATCCACTCGGCCTGCCCACCAGCCCCCGAATTCCGCCAGCTGCTGAGCCTGCGTAAACCCGCCTGGTTGGGTCTCAGGCGGTGGACCCCGGCCAAAGGAAGACAGGGCTCTAATCGCACCCAGAGGCACTACCTTTGTGTTGGTGTGTGCTGCTGAGTGGTCGCCAATGTTAGCGCCCATTCGAATCAGATTCCAGGGCGCTGCTTCAGTCAGTCTGGCGGGGGCTCGGCGCCCACATTTAACAGGCACCCAGGAGGGGTTTAGCAGCTTGAAGGAAGACTAGAGAGTTCTGAGTCAGAACCCCTGGGTCGTTATTAATCTCACCCGGCTGGGGAGCAATTTTCAAGTGAAAAGCTCTTTGAAATTCCCTTTTGATCTTCGCGATGACTTTGTGAGCTGGGCATTATTCCCATTTTATAGATGGGCAGAGCAAAGCCTGGAGAGCTTGAATGATGCAGCCTCTCGGCTAGTGGGTTTGAGAGGCGGGTCTTCAGTCCAGGACCCCAAATCCAAACTGTACACCCTTCCGACCGCACCTTGTGGTCTGTGTTTATAGCGCATCTCTTCCGTCAGCTCCCATGCGACAGGGGCATGCCACCGTGCCCTCTACAAAATGGAGACCGTGATCTCTGTGCTTCCCCTCACTGTCCCAGGGCTCTATTTCTCGTTATTTTTTTTATGGGTAGATGAGGCCAGGCACCCTCCCCAGGGACTGCTACCTTGGTAAATAAAACACGCCTGACAAGCGTTTCGAACCCCATAAAAGTAAACCCTACATACTATTATTACCCTCGATGGTAAGTGGCCTCAGCAAGAAGGTGTGCCATAAAGTCACTCAAGACATCGAGTGACAACAGCCCTGTGATTCACAATAGCCACAAAGGCAAACTTGGTGGAACCTTAGAGGGCGTGGATATTAGGGGCCCAGGCCCAACTGGGTGGTGGACTGGGCCGTGCCTGGGGGAGTCTTTCAGCAGGGACAATTTGGGGGCTGTTTCCCAGGTTGAAACAAGACAGCAACCAGTTCTTAACAATACTGGAGGCATCTACATCCTCCGCAGACAGGCTGGCAGGGCCTGTGTCAGATGAGTCCTTAAGCAGAATTAGAAGCTAGAGAGGAGTCCATCAGTAGGGAGCAGGCATTTGTGGTACAAAGTGTTGCCCCTTTAATTCCACAAATACGGACGGGCCACTGTTTGCTCTGGTGTAGTGTTTAAACACGACAAGGAGCACGGATCCTGGAGCCAGACTGCGGGGGTTCCAACCTGAACGTCCAGTATTAACTCAATGATTTCGGGGGGCAAGGCACTCAGCCTGAGCCTCGGTGTGCTGACCTGTAAAGTGGGGATGCCAGGAGCCCCTACCTCACAGTGTTGTTAGGAAGTTTAAATGGATTATCTGAAGTCAGGTCCATAGAACCTTACCCAGAGCGTGGAGTAAGCTCTCCCTAACTGTTCGCTGTGACGCTATCATTGTCGCTTGGAGCCAGGCGCTGCCCTGCACTGGGGTTACAGAGGCAAAGCGGGGGACATCTCCACCCTCCCAGAGGCAGAGGAAAGAGGCTGCAACATGCGGCGGGGCAGCGAGAGCTCCGGGGGCTCCCTCCCGGCGGAACTTCCTGCCCCTGCAGGCTCCCACTGGCTCAGGGGCAGGACCAGATCTCAGTCCCCAAACCTGGCCAGACTGGGGCAAGCAGGTACCCATGCATAAAGCGTGCGTCCCCCTTGTCCCCCTCCTTGAAAATCCCTCCCCGAGCAAAAGAGATTTTCAACAGGGCACTGACACACACCACCACCTTCCTCCCCCCAGTGCCACGTCCTCGGCTTTTCCTTTCCTCTTTCCTCAGCTTTTTCCTTTCCTGTTTTTCAGTTCTGATTCAATCTAATGAATAATCTTCATGCTACAGCCTAATTAAGATATCAATTAATTTGCATCATTCATTTCAGAAGAGACACTTATTGGTTCATGTTCTATTTGTCTCTGAATATAGCACTCAGAGCTTTCAATGCAGATATTTTCACTAGATTTTTTATTGTTAGTGGGAATATTGAACACGGGAAGATGGTATATTATATGGAATATCCTGATTGGTGACAAAGAACACTAAGAACAATTAAGGAGACAAGAGTACCTTTTTCCTCTAAAAGAGAAAAACCTTCCTAGAAACCGTCAGTGATTCCAAAATTTGTCCTGAATATCCTTTTTGTTTTAATAAAGTAAAGGAACAGTGAGTTCATGGTTCCCTTTCATTCAGTGCCCTCAACCTTTGACAGCTGTAAGTGCAACCATTTCTGGGTTGAATTAAAAGGACCTCTAAGGATTCATTATTCTGTCTACAATTTTCTATAGGGTTGGATTTTTCCGTAATTAGAGGGGTTTTTTAAAGGACCCCTAAGTGTGAATAAGGTGAATGGGAGACCCCGTAAACAGGGCTAGGACCATAGCCCCCTGCTTTCCAGCTATGCGGGTGGCACGTGTCTGGACTCTTGTGTTAGAACGATCGCTCCCTCTACTGAGTGGTTGCAGACCAGTTACTTGACCTCTCTGAGACTGCTTTCTGTCTGCAAAAGTGACACAAATCCCTACTCCTCCAGACTGAGACAACGAAAGAAGGAAATTACATCTGCAAAGAAGAGATGCCTCCCCAGAGAGGCACTGTAGAAAGTGACAAATGTATCCTTGTTCCCAATCAATTGAGCAGCAGATCCTGTAGAAATTTAAATATATATATTTATCTAATCTGATTTTCTATATGCTCGTAAGCAAGCTCATGATAATAGACAGAAGAAGAATAAACGATCTTTATCAGGACCACACATTCAGGCAAAGGGGTCACGCCAAGGAAAGAGAATTAATTTTTAGTCTCACCGCTGATATCTGCACACTTCTCAGTGCGTGCTTTGCCCAGGACCACGAGGGTCCGTGTTAAGCAATAAACACCCACGAGGCACAGTTTATGCTCCTGAAGGGCGTGTAGCTTTGGATCTGCGGGCCCTGGTGAGCATTTGGGGATGGGGACAAAGCAGAGGGGCCCTGATTATAAACCAGACTTGGGTGTGGCTGCCAGAAGGGTCGGGGTGGGGGGGTTGCGAAAGAGCCTGTACTTTTGGGTCAGATGAACCAGGGGAGGTTCCAGTCCCTGCCACTTTCAGGTGGTAATCTCTGAGCTTCAGTTTCTTCACCATTGAAATGGGTACGACAATAGCACCTGTTTCCCAGGGCTCAGTGAGGTCAAGACTCCTGAACCAGAACGGAATGCGAGCGGGACCTCGGTCAATGGGATTCTCTCTCCCAGGGCCCCAGCTTTGAACTCTGGCCCCAGCAGCCACTTAGGATTTAGCAGCTTTCCTTAGAGTATTAGACTCCTGTTTTGCCAGGTCAGAATTCTAGATAATGCCCCAACACACAAACCTTGGGGTAAAAGCGCAAAAACAAAAACTCGCATTCTTTTGCCTTTTGAGTCTAGATGAATTCAGGCCCAGCCCGGAGGACCTGAGCTGACCCTGACTGACTTTGGTGGAGGTAGCAGTTGGGAGGTGGAGAGGAGCCTGTCCCGCAACTCAGCCTCTGGTGGTTAGTTGCCCTGGGACCCCGGGACCAGGCCAGGGCCCCGGAAGGCACCCCAGGCCACAGCCAGCACGCGTGACGGGCCTGCGGTGTGCTTCCCAGGCCCAGGGCTGCACCTCGGCCCCACCACTGCCGGCTTTTGTTTCTGACACCACCCCTCTCCGTCTCCTCATCTCGCAGTCTCTACTTTGCCATCCCTGTCCCAGCCCAGAGATGCCTTTGCTCTCATTCAAAACAATTTAAGTAAAATGTTGCTACCAAGTAGAACATCATCTTTTGATGAATGTTTTTAAAGCACTTCAGGTTTTCATGGTGATTTGCAGTGTAAAATTATTTGCAGATAAGAGCCAAATTAGCTCTCGCACACCGAGGTCGCCGTGTCCTGTTATCCGTGTGAGCAGTGTTTAAATATAATCAGCCCTTAGACTAATGCAGCATAATTGTTCATTTGAAATAGATTTTTTTTTTACTCCATTCAATGAGTCATTAAAATATTCAAGGGATAATGCAGTGAATTGGAAATGAATTTATCATATTATCCCATGCATACTCTAGTGCTTCAGGTAACTAAGGAGAGAGGAGGGGAGAGAGAGCGAATGAGAATATAATGTGTACAGGCGGGAAGGGGCCGGTATATAGAGGAATATGGTAAACAAAGCTTTTTAGTTGGTTTATGGAAAGTATGCATAGAAAGACTGACCAGGAGGAGTGAAAAAAAAGAAAAATGCTGTTCTTCGAAAAGCCCAACCTCCCCCTCCCCCTTTTCCTCCCTCCTTCCCTCCCTCCCTCCCTCCCTCTCTCTCTCTCTCCCTCTCTCTGCACTCTGAGATTCTGTGCTCTCCGCTGTTAACTTATTTTTATCAAATATGTTTATATCAGAAAGTCGTTATGGAAACCAATTCTGCCATCCAGGAGAATTCCTGGATCAGGCAGAAAATTCTTTCTCTCTCTCTCTTCCTCTCTCTTTCTTTCTCTCTGTCACAAACACACACACACACACACACACACACCCATAGACACCCCAAAAGGAACAGCACGGTCTTGCTCACCCAATTCTGAACTCAGCTCTGATGGGGACAGAGGGTGACACCCTGGCTTCCCTCGATGGGCAAAGCTGCCAGATAATGACTGAGACCAAGAGTCCCGCCCCACCTGCTCTAACAGGAGGAGGCTGGGCCGGTCACTGTCCATGGGCCTCCGCCCCTACCCCGAGCACGCTCGCCTAGGGAGGGACAAAGAGGGTGGGGCTGCGCGCTCGCTCAGGACAGTGATCCCCCCTTGCTCCCAGCAGGGTCCTCACAGTGCACACGGTCTACGCCCCACGCAGGGGGTGTCTTCTGTTCTGGCCGCACCGTCGTAAGGAGGATAGTGGGCAACATGAGGAAAGCGATCAGACAGCGGGGCTCTGAGAGATCCTATGGGGCGAGGGTGGGCAGGAACAGAGAGGGCTGTGGGGGATGAGAACTGCCCTTGAAGATTAGTTAAAGGTTTCCCGAACAATCCGAAGGAATCAAGTTGGAAAGCAGGGGCAAGCCTGTTGTGCTCCACTGGGCATTTACATGTGTTCCAATGGGTGGCACTGACATGCGAGCAAATTTTGGCTGCATGCAAGAAAAAACTTTCTAAGAATTTGCACTGCCTAAGAGCTGAGCATACACTCTGCAGGGGAGGGAGCTTTTATCACTGGAAGGACTTATTCAGGGACCACCCACTGCATAGAAGGCTAGAGAGAGAATCTATAAGATGTGCCCCTTGGTATCTACAAACAATATTTCCACCTGCCATATTTCTTCTCCTGGCAAGAGACACTCTTCTTACAGCTTATATACATATAACACATCAACAACAATAATAATTAAAGAAGAGCCCCGGCTGGTGTGGCTCAGTGGATTGAGTGCCGGCCTGCAAACCAAAAGGTCACCAGTTTGATTCCCAGTCAGGACACATGCCTAGGTTGCGGGCCAGGTCCCCAGCAGGGGGCGCGCGAGAGGCAACCCACTGATGTGTCTCTCACACATCAATGTTCCTCTCCCTCCCCTCTCTAAAAATAAATAAATAAAACCCAAATGCCACTGAGTCACCCTGTTTAAAAATAATAACAATAATTAAAGAAGAAAGAATAAAAAGGAGAAAAGATAAGGGAAAAGGAAGACAGAAAAATAAGAAAAATCACTCGTGCACTCAGCAGGTGGTGCCAGGCACTGTGCTTGCATGCATATCTCATTTAATCCTCACGAGAGCCTAAAGGGGAAGGTACTGTCAACAAGGAAATGAGGGCCTATAAGGGCTAAGCGACATGTCCGTGTGCCACAGCTAGCAAGTGGCTGCTTGGGATTTGAACCAAGAGCCTACCTCTCTAGCACGACTCCACATGACCCCTCATAAGTTCAGGCAGAGCTCACCCCCAGTGTTGCAGGCCCAGCTCCTGCGACAGCTGACGTCAGGGCCAGGAACGGCTCCTGCAGGCCCTGGTGCTGGCGTGAGTGGCGTGCAGTGTGAGGTTCCCTGCCCGAGCCTCAGCCCCCAGTATTAGCCACCCCCTCTCCAGCCATAGTGCAACCCTGGACCTGGGGCCTGGAGTGCCGCTTGCACCCAGGGAGGGAGGTTCTCTGACTTACTGTGAGCAAATTATTTCCCTCCTCAGTCTGTCCCCACATCAGTAAAAGAGACACTAGCATCACCTCGCAGGACCGTTGTGAGGACTCATGTGTGACGCCCCCAGCACAGGGCACACAGTAGGCGCCGGGGATTCGCTAGTTCTCTGCGTCTGCCTGCTGTCGTCCTAAATCCCCCAAGAAACGTTAGAAAGTTGAGACTTTGATGGTGAGGAGCCCATGTCGCCCCCTTGAGGTAGGACGGGCCTAGCCAGGAGAATGAACTGCCTGCGTGGTGACCACCTAAAACACTTGGAGGGGAAAAGACACCCGGGCACAGGACGTAACAGGGAGGTGTTGGCACCAACTATTTAACTTGCATTGTGCTCAGCACTGTGGCTATTAAAAAATAATG